>JANHZU010000003.1:189338-207562 GCA_032468055.1 Acrochordus granulatus
TATCGGCATAGTATATGTTCAGATCCAAGCAGTGTGGCCTTCTGTAATTGAGAGATGGAAATGTTATCAATGAGCAGATTTTCTAAGTGCTGTCCAAGATTTTTGATATGGTACTCAGTATGACAATAACCACTGGCACAACCATACATATTATTATAATGGTTTGTTGCAGGTGTTTTGACTGGATTTGGCATTTTTATTAACCTATCAAGTCCTTCCCAAGGACCTGGGAATCACAGACTTCAGATAACAATATGGCAACAGAATCAGTAACACAGACTACTTCTATGGAAAATTGTAAACAAATTGTAAACATATTGTAAACAAAGAAGTAATAGAATGGTTAGCATCCACCATAGCTGTAGTAGTTTATTGATTCATTAGTCTTGTGATTCTATCAATAATTTTTTTTCAGAATAAAATTTAGGAACAAATTTTGTTGTTCAGTTGCTCAGTCATGTCCAACTCTTTATGACCCAATGGACAGTAGAACAGCCAGGCCTCCCTGTCCTGCACTGCCTTCCAGATTCACCCAAGTCCATACCCATCACATGTACAATGATATTTAACCATCTCATCCTCTGCTGTCCCCTTCTCCTTTTGCCTTCAATCTTTTCAAGCATCACTAAGTGGCCAAAGTATTGGAGCTTCAGCTTCAGTATTTGTCCTTCTGATGAGCAATCAGGATTGATTTCCTTTAGGACTGGTTGGTTTGATCTCCATGCAGTCCAAGGGACTCTCAAGAGTTTTCTCCAGCACCATAATTTGAAGGCATCAATTCTTTAACACTCAGCCTTCCTTATGGTCCAAATCTCACAGCCATACATTACTACTGGAAAAACCATAGCTTTGACTATACAGACCTTTGTTGGAAAAGTGATATCTTTGCTTTTTAATATGCTGTCTAGATTTGTCATAGCTTTCCTCCCAAGGAGCAAGTCTCTTTTAATTTCATGGCTGCAGTAACCGTCTGCAGTGATCTTGGAGCCCAAGAAGGTAAAATCAGTCATTGCTTCCATTTCCTCCCCTTCTATTTGCCAGGACATGATGGGACTAGATATCATGATCTTAGTTTTTTTAATGTTGAGTCTCAAGCCAGCTTTTGCACTCTCTTCTTTCACCCTCATCAAGAAGCTCTTTACAATTCACTTTCTTTAGCAAAGAAATTATTTGGAAAAAATACAGTGATTAAAATATATATGTTCTAATACAAGGAGTCGGTAGTCAAATAAATGAATCTCCCTTGCAGGATACCCCAGTTTGTTCAGTGCATTGGGTTCTTAGGAATGTTGCCTTAGTTATAAACTTATTAGCTTTGTGTTTAATATGTACATTAGACCCCAGGAGCAAATGTGACAATCTGTGATTCAGATCCTAGTGGGCTGTCCTTTCCAACAGGGATGATAAATATTTAAGCCTAGTGGGGGCATATAATTGACTGTTGAACAAAATGTGAGAAATATTTTCAATGGCTGGGGTACCACATATGCAGGTTCCCTCATGGTAACATCCACCATAGCTTTAAAAGCAATGTGAGCCCTTCTTAATAAGTTATTTTGTGATTGCTTAGACAATTGCTCTATGCTGTACCAATTTCACCCCCGTGGAGAGGATATAATCTAAACTTCTAAGATTTATGCTGTTGGTCCCTGAATGTGTCTTCACAGTTGCCATAAGATTAAAACTGGATGTCATAATCTTATTTCCCATATAAGGTCTTATGTTTCAAATGAGAATATCAAAATCTTACAGTACTCCAGAGAAATTGAGATCTCAGGGACATGTCCAGAAAAATTGCAGAAAAACACCTGGTTGGATTGTTGATGACTTCCTTTCATTATTTTGTAATTAATGGAAGCATGTAAGCCATCTTGCATTCTTGTCTCCTAGTACTCAGCAACTGAAAAGAATGGTGTCCTGATCTAGCTCATCTGGCATATATAGGCTGAATTTACAACGACTGCTTACATCTTTCTTTAAATGACTGTTCTGCTTTTCTTCTTTCTTACAGCAAATATCACCTACCAAAATGCACTACATGAAAATTGAGAAAGTTCAATAAATAAGCAAGCAATCCAATCAATCCATTCTGTTAGATCTGTTTACTTAAAACAGCCAAAATGAAAAACTTAGCTCCAAATGTTTTGTCGTACAGTTTTCACAATTTATCTCATCATCTGACTTCTAAAATGACCTAAATTGCACAAATAATGTACAAATATAATTTGAAATATAACACTGCATTAAGTTTAAATGTACACAGTCTTTTTTTTTCTTCCACAGGAAAGTCCACAAACACTGAGTGATCTTACAACATCCTTACTCAAATATATATATTCATTTTACTGTTAATCTGACATTTTGGTATTTAAATGCTTTTATCTGGTTTTTTTTTAATATGATTGCTGCTTATCTTCTGTGGACAGAACTCTTGAGCTTTATCTCGTAACCTGCAGGAGTAGCTACTATATTATTATGAATACCTTTCTCCCAGCTGTTTGGACTAGTTAGATGCATTATTAAATTGATAACTATACGGAAGTTTTTTTGAAACAAAATTCTTCAGGATTGCATTAGTTTCATTTTGGCATTACTGACAAAAACATAACTGAGGGATGCTGTCTTCAAGATTTTTCTTTATATTTAGAAATTTGCTATTCTGGTAGTCATTAGAAGGCATAAATTATCATACCCATAAGGATGTTACTTTTGCTTTGCACAAGACTATTTTATAGATTAACCCAAATCCAAGGTTTCCACTTTAAAATATAATAATGGAATTCAGATCGTTTTTATTGATGTGGATCAACCTGTGCCACCATCAATGATTTAGCCTGCTGGATGAAATCCTGGTACAGATTGGCATCAGCATCCTGTGACACGCTTTTGAAACACAGCCAAGCAAACAAAAGAAGAAAGGAAAAGTGAAAGTGGGTATGCTAGGATAGATTTTTTTTAGCAATGGTGGAATATGGCTTCTTCTCTTTCTATTTCACAGTGCTGGGCCTAAGTGAGCCAAATGATTCTTGATTTATTGTTCCAAATACTGAATTGTCCCAAAGACTAGCAGGAAAACTAAATCAAGGTCACACCGAATAATAGGAGTTGGCTTTTATTGACTGTTTTACCTATTACCCCATCGAAAATTATCTCCAGCTTTGTGACGATAAAGATTGCCTTGTTGATTTTTTTCCTTACCACTAAGGAAACTTTGGTAACTTTGCTTCAAGACAAAAACAGGGTTGACATAATAGCTAGATTTTATATCTATTCAGTCATCTAGGTGAAGTTATTGTTTACCTAACAAGCTTATTCAGGTTAGGTGAGGCATAAATCCACCTTGGAAAACATATATGGGGTTTGGTGACCAACTTTTTTCTTAGTCTGAAGAAGCTGCTTGGATGAGCAGTGAAATGTTTCTAAGACAAAAAAAAAAGAACTCCAGTTGCTATAACTAAACCTTCAGAGATCAATTCAGATCAGATACCCAAATCATCCCAAAATGTGCCAACGTTTACTATACTTGTGTTGAAAGCAGTTGTATTCTAGATGACAGAAAAATTGAATTTACAACCCAATCTCCTAACATTAAGTTAGGGGATATACAATGATTACCATCTGTTCATTTTTGAAATCCAAATTCCATCATACAACTAGATGGGACTGCAAAGAATGAAATGCTGTTTAATTCTGTCTTGGAGTAAAGCCCATTAAACTTCCATTCAGCAACTTAAATTGCTTGCTGCTGAAACCTTCTAGAAAGAAAGCCAGCTTCAGAAATTATCCAGATTACAACCTGTACTTTAGTTTTGCCAATGATTTTGATCAAGTGTGTTATTGAGAGAGTTGCTTCTACAGCCCTGTAGCAATCCTGGTGGATTCCCATGCTTGTTTACCCCTCCGCTAAATTGGAAAACAACATCCAAAGACTTTTCATGGATAAAAGACTTTTCATTTTCTTTGAAGACCTATCCATGAATTTCCATTAACAGCCCTGTTGGTTTCCACTGATAGTACTCTTGACTCCTTCTCAACCTATCTACAATGAGGTGCAGTGGTGCAAGTAGTTAAGATGATCAATTTGTTGGCTGGAAAGTCAGTGGCCTGAGATCAAGACCCAGTGCTGCTGTGCAACAGGGTGAGCTCCTGTTGTCCACCTCAGTTCCTGCCAACCTAGAAGTTTGAAAGCATGCAAATGCAAGTAGATAAATAGGTACTGCTTACTTTGGTGGGAAAGATAACAGTGTCCATGCAGCTTTGGCTGGCCACATGACCCCAGAAGTGTCCTCAGATGAAGTCTGGCTCTTGGGCTTGGAAATAGAAAACAGCACTGCACCCTAGAGTCAGTCACGACTGGGAGGGTAACTTTTACCTTTACAACCTATCTGTCCAATGTGTTCATTGGTAGACCAATGGGTGGGGGAAGAGGAAAGATGGGAATTACACACTTTCTGCTATTTGGACAAAATGGCATCTGATAGAACTTTTGACAATTTTGTCACTTTTTAAAAAGAAAAAAAGGAATCAACCTTTCACTGTATACCAAATTAAAAAGAAAGAAGGTCCATCACCTAACTTGTTCAAATGATCTAACACTTCAAGAGGAGCAGGGAGGCATGATTGAGGTCGCTTCCACACGGTATAGAAGCAGGGTGGCATTGTTTGTTTAGTCCTTCTCAATGCATTTCTTAACAATTTGCCCAGCTGCCTTTAGCCAGTCATGCAGAAATGCCCTTCTAAATAAAAAAAGTGCATAGAAAGCCATCTCACTTATTATAGCCAATAAAACAAAACAGCAGTGTGAGTAAATAAGGCTGTGAAAGCATTGGAGGACAAAAATTACAACAAATACATAAATATATGTCTGTAAAAGGTGCCAGCAACTTTATAAAACCAAGGGCTTATATCTCAGCATTCACAAAACAAATACAACATAATGTAAGCAGTGTTGGCTAGCTCAGCTTAAGGTTCCCCCTTACTCTTCATTTAGAAAATATGAGAGATAACACTATCTACAGGAGGAAACTACAGCAGGCAGAACAATGTAATAAGGTTATAAGATGCATTCTACTGAAAGAAATCACTGTCTGTCTTAATATTATCTAGTACAGTTGCAAATGTCAGTTTTACAAGGGGGAAAAGGTCTTTAGAGAATGCAGGGTTTCACAGGTAACATCGATTGGCAGCTCTTTAGATTCAGCATGTCTTTTCCCAGAATTGAGCTGAGCCATGCAATCTCTTGAAAAGATGCATCTCTTTAAGGAGTTGCAGGCAGGTACTACATTGGTCTCTTGGAATCCAAAGTGCTGCAGAGTTCTGTTGTCTTCAAGAGAAGACTATATTGGCTTCAGATGAGGTCTTTACAGGTGAGTGAAGCTGCAGCTACCCTTCCTTTTTTGAATGCAACTAAAGTAAAGCTGTGTTACCACTTTCTCAATTGAGGAAATAATCTTCTTTTCAAGAAACTAGGCTTCCCTCCCTCTATCACATTCCTACTCATTGTTGTACACTGCACTAGATCCACTTCTACACAGCCATTGCCCACACTCATACTCTGCCACAGTTTCATGCCACTCTGTTGTTATCTACACTTCTGTGTTTTGTCTTCCATGCAGATGGCCAGAGGTCCTGTCAACTGGCCTGGGAGAAAGGAAAAAATAGCAGACAGCTGGAATCCTCCCCATCCTACGCTTCTCTTGCACCATTTAGTTTTCATGGCCAATGAAAATACAGGATGTAAAGTAATTTCAGTTATTTTGGAAAAGGGGGTGGCAAAATCACTCTTCAGAGTAATTAGTGAGGATGTGCGATCAACAAAAGTACATTGGTGACAGGACAAAGCAGGAAAATCCAAGGAACCAGGAAATGTCAGGATGGGGTTTCTGCCAATGGTGTCTGCTTGCCTCACCACTCTAAAAAAATTCTGCAAAAGAGTCTTTGCAGTCTTTTTTCTGGACTGGAAGCTGAGCTAATAAGCTGAGAAGTCATTGCTCTTCTTTGTGTAGAAATCAGGACTGAAGCTGAGACATTCTGCATGTAACATCTTTGTTCTATAACTAAGCTACACTCATTCTTTTTTAAAATTTGATCTTGGGGAAGAAAAACTCAATTTTCCTTTTTAGTGAGAAAATGCCACCACAAGTTAGACTTAGAGAAATATCATTGGCATTCTACACAATTAGGAAAAAATGCATTATTTATAGACATGGACAGAAATATTCTTTCAACTATGGCACGTGAAAACCACAGTTGAGAATGTTGATGGGTGGAACGTCGTTTTGAATTGCTTCATTGAGAGCAAAGTCATTTTAAGCCAAATGAATGTGGTTATTGTGGTCATGAACTTCTGCAAACAAGGAAACTACAATACTGAGAACAGCATTTCTTCAAAACTCGATATCACTATTAAATATAATCCACTCCATTCAGTCTGATACATTTTGAGAATAATAAGGATGTTGTCAGATTAACAAAGAGGAAAAAACTTTTTAGGGAAAGAAAAATTATATGGTTCTTGAAAGTAGGTTTTGTAATCTGCAAGAGAAAATATATATGGGGTATCTGATATTTGAAAGGATGCCTTGTGGGTTGCAATATGGAACATGTTGAACACTTTATTTTTATACTTCACATTAGATTATGTTTTTTTTTATGCTGAGGTTATTACCCAGCTGGCCTACAGTGCAATATCATAGACTGAGTTTATTATTTTGAAACAGGGAATGGAAAACAGAACTGTCTCTCTCAAAGGATGAGATTTTATGACAATTAATGAAAAATGGAAAGGATGGGAAGAAAGAAGGAACATCTAAAATATAGATTCCTGCTCTCCCACAAGATAACAGTGTTTGGCAGATTAAAAAAAGAGTTCCCTATCCTATTGCACTTCTTTCTAACGAGTAAAATGTGAAATTCAGTAAAAGTAAGATGTCTTGCCTGAAGCAATGAGTGCTGAATATCTCAACTGCTCTACCAATCATTTCAGAGTGAACTTTCATTGAATGTTTATTTGTATTTTTATAGTAATTTTATTACATATGACAAAAAGATAAATCTAATACAAATGGAAAATATTACAAGAATCAAAAGAAACAAATAAAAAGTGCAAAAAGGAAATAAAAATAGAAAAGAAAGTTGAAATAAACTAAAGAAAAAGAAATATGTAAAGAAGTAACTTCTCCCTTCATCAGAACAAGCACAAGGAATTTTTATAATCTTTTAAAATTCAACAAATGATCTCTTCTTCCTAAATCCCCTCACTTATCCATAAACAAATCCTTAAAACCTCATCATTTCAGTCCTGGTCAGCAAAAGTCCATTAAGGGTTACCAGAAATAACATATTTATTTAAACTTTGATCAGATAAACCAACTTTATATTTTTTCCTTTTCCTTTTAACAATCTTAATGTTTGTTCAAATAATATCCTAAATAATATCCTAAACCTTGATTTATTTTCATTTTTTCCCTTCTTATAAAATTCTTCAAGATTTTAACAAGTTTCTTTTGTAAATCCAATATGGGAAAGTTATCCAGTTTGTTCTTTTTGCATATTCCTTTTAATTATGAAAATATCAGCTGGTTTTATTTGTATATTCAGTGTAGCAGCCTTTCATTTTTAATTCCACATTCAAATCAGTTTTGGTCTTGTCCAATAAAATTTGATCCTCTTCTTTTAAACAGTCTATATAAAATGTCAGACACTTTTAAAATTAATTTATGGATCCATTGTTTACAAATATCCTCCAATGTTATCCAGAATTGCCATTTTGGTCCCATACCCAATGTATTTTGCTCTATGCTCATTAGTAAGTCAAATTTAAATGTATTTCTCCTTTAAATGTAATCTTTAGTTCCTTTGGTCTCCTCTAGTGTCCACACTTCAAAGTCCCATCTTATTATAGTTTTTTAAGGATTCAAAACAACAGCAGAAAAGGATTTGTATACTTAATTTCAGAATCTTATTTCAAATACATTTGTACTGTTAGTCCATTTTTAATTTTTCAAAATCAACATTCTAATCACCCATTTGCAGTTTATTCCAAAAATTGTTTTTTTAAAAAAATACTTAAATTTGTAGTTAAACCCTCTCACTAAGGATTGAAGGAGACACACCCAGTGCTGTAAAAAACTTGTCTTTCTGAAGGTTCCTAATATCTGAAAAGCAATAAAAAAAGCAAACTAAATTAGAAAAGGAAGCATGCAAACCCAATGTCCTTTGGAAAAATGCTGGCCACACTTTGAATAAAGATGGCATTCCAACGTCTCCCTGAGTTCTAAATCTGCCAGAGAATGTTATCATGCTGTATACATGAACAGCAACTATCAGGAGCACTTATGGGTGATTCCAAGTTCTTTCTTTGTCCAGATAGGGATTTTGAAGAATTGGTCTGAACACCAACCAGTTCTTCATTCTGCCACAGTCATCAGATCTGTTTTTAGCAGAGCTATCTTCAATTTGCTATTTCTTTCCCAGAAGTCCATTTGTTTGTATGTATATGTTCACCCATCTCAGCATCATGATTCTGTGCAGAAGAGTGGGGAGAGCACAGATTTCTACAGGACCCCACAAAGCCAGTCATAGGCTTAATCTCTCTATCCTGACAGTAGTCAGCTGTAAATGAATAAAAAGAACCACAGAACAGTGCCACCCTCTCCCACCCCTGAAGCCTATCCAGAAATATATCATGAATGATGGGATCAAAAGCCACTGAGAGATCAAGAAGAGCAAAGATATTCCACCCTCATTCTACTCCTGCCATGGATCATCCTCAAGCATGAACATTGCCATTTTGGTCCCATACCCAAGCCTCAACCTCAACTGAAAATGATGCAGATAATCTGTTTTCTCAAGTGTTCTCTTCTGCACATTCACTTTCTCACCAGCACTAAAAACAGAAAAATAGCTAAAAGTTAGAGACCAGACAAAGATTGCTCAATATAATAATAATATAATAAGGTATAATAATGACTTTTTGATGAGCAAGCAAACCACCACCTTAAGGGATAACGGAACAACTCCCTCTCTTAATAATTCTACACCCAATCACATATAACCTCTCAGGAAGCTTGGACAACCCTATGAGACATGGATCTAAATTCAGGTAGCCAGACTAATAGTCCCAAGAATTCTGTCCACTTCTTCAGGACTAATAGGATTAACAGGATCAAACTCCTCTGAGACAACCAAGCCAGAGTGATCATATCCATCAGATTTGCTTCAAGACTAAAGTTAAACTTGGAGTGAATCTGAATGACTTTATCTGACAAAGTCTAACATATTGCCCAAAATGACTTTGTAGGTTACCTTCTGAACCAGGACCTTGGTTACCAAAAGAATGCCTATGTTATCCTAAACAACACCATCAGACAGATATTTGTGAATACAATATAGGCAGATAAATACTGACAATTATTATCACAAGTAAGCCCTGATAAGCTCAAGATCAGTTAGATTCATTCCTCACTGCTCTCCAATGGCACCTTAGGTATCTCTTCCCCCTTCGGAGGGCAAGTAATGGTAAGGAGAGTTTCAAGGTCTATGGGAAAAGAGAAATTATATGCATTCAAAGCCACTGAACTTTCTCAAATGAGATGTCAATGAACATTCTCAGTCATCTAGGTAGAATTGTCTGGAGGTTGAGTCATGGAAACTGGCCATTCTTTGGTTTGAGACGTTTTGCTGCTTATCCAAGTAGCTTTTTCAGCCTGAACCAAAAGAAAAGAAGTCCAGTTGTCATGATTCAACCTCCAGACCTTTCTCAAATCAGAATTATGGTCAAACAATAAAATAATCAGTGCTTAGGCTCAATTCAGAAGTGCCATTAGATGAAGTGCTCTTCTATGTATACTGTATGTATGTATCTTGCAAGAAATAAATCTCATCACCCTAGCCCAGTGAAAGTACTGAATCATTTTCTAGCACCATAATTCTCACAGGTAGAACTATAGGTATGAAGGAGGGTTAATCTAAGAGTTTAGACATGCCTAGAAAGAGAAGACCTCTCTCTCTTTTTTGCTCATACAGGTCTGGCTATAACATATATCCCATTGTAATCTCAATAAATATTATGGCATCCCTTCAAAGGATAGTTTCCTTAGTCTCATTTGCAGTGGAAAGAAAGTAAAATGAGGTGGTCACAGTGTAATCTTGCAGTGGGAACAGCAGAGGAGGTCAAAACAATTAAAGATACATGTTACTGAGCATGTACTGAGCATGATACATGTGAAGGGTAAAGATCTGTGACTGGGCAATTAAAACCGAGTTACCATACTGATGTCTTAACTCCCTGCAGATACCCTGAAAATATAGGTTGAAAAAAAATAGTTTAACCAAGGTTATTCAGGGAATGTTATGGTTTAGTGCAGTTCTGGTTCAAGTCTGTCCTTGGTTATTGGGATATTTTATCAACTTTCCTTTCATTTTCCTTTGTAATAGAGAATACTGAGATCAAAACCATGATTTTAAAGCAGATTCAACCATGCGGTTGATTCCCTCCCCACTACTACTGAATCACCCGTTCACCTAATGTGTTATACTCCTGCATTCTTTAAAATGTCAAAAAACCCTCGGGGAAAATGGTTGCAAGGAGGAGAGGGTGCAATCAAATAATTTACCACAGAAGAAATTTAAGTGACATAGGCAGATGTATTGGCATGCTGGAAAGGTAGAGATTAAGTCTGTCACTTTACATAGCTCACCATTTTTAGACCAAGGTACAATGGAACAGCAGCAAAATTGTTTGGAGAAATACATGAAAGGCTCTTCCTGACATGTCTAATCATTTTAAACTACTGAACAAGCAAAGAAATTTAACTTAGTGGCTTCCCCCATTTTTTTTAAATTCAAACCCTCTCTACTAACTATCTTCTGTTAACAAAAGGCTGTACCTGCGTCAATCTAATTATTCAGCTTAAGCAGAAACATTTCCATATGATGGCAATGCTGCAAGTGTAAAAAATACCTATGGATAATCATAGACTATTAAAGTCTGATAAGAAAAGAGGATCAAGTTTACCATTTCACTGGAGTAACTTTCAACTTTAAGATTTGTTGACACGTCTTCTTGGAATGAATTAACACACATAAAATGAGATAATAATGCTGAAAAACTGTTACCTCAACCCATAGAAAGAGGGAGAGAAAATTCCTATGGCTGAGAGCATGCATGAGCATTTTTCCTTTTATTTACTGTATGTTTAAATCATGATAGCTCTCAAGTAGCCTATAAATATCACATAAAATGTTTCATGTATTAGTTCTTGAATCATGCAGTCCGATGAAATTGTATTCCTATGTTATAATTATTTCTATATCAAAAATAATATCAACTAAATGCAATGCAGTTTTTTTCCTAAATAAATAAGCATGGATTCCAATCTAAATCAATTACTCTGATTAATTAGTTTTTAAAAACTTAAACCTAAGTCATGGTTGTTAACATGGTTGGTCCCACAGTCAGCCAAATTCTTTGACTGGATTTGGCATTTTCGTCCTTCCCAAAGACCTGGGATAGGCAGATGTTATTGTTTCATAGTATTAAAGGAATCTTTGCAAGATGTAAGCTGTTCAACAGATCATCATTTCTTTGTTTTCAATCTTGGTATATTTGCAATGGTATATTTTCTTCCTGTGGTTGCTCAGCCAAGAATCCTATGTCCTGTAGCCCATTTGTCACCAGATGTACAGAACTTCCACACCTAGCATGGTCCTTGTTGACACGGGCAATGACCAATCCGGTATGGATTTCTGTAAATTTATCTCACCATACTGTTTATGGGAGAGAGATTCTTTGTCTGGTTCCTCTGATGATACCTGTCCACTATGATTGAACCTCTGGAATAGCTCTTATCTTCTTCCAAGTACACAAACCCAACAACCATGTTAAGTTAGTGCCTCACTGGGGGTTGTTATTATTACTGAGATTATTTTCATTTAACAGAATGCCTCTTTAAGATATAATAACAAATAAGAAAGTATACTATTTACAACTCTTTTATACATCTGAAATGTAGGCAAAAATCATGAAACCTGGAATTTAAATGCAGTAATTTTAATTAGGTGACACCCCAGTAAAATCTCAATTGAAACCTATTTTTTTACATATTTATGGATGAGTATATGTAGAATTATTTATTTAATCAATGGTTTTATAAAAGGAGCAAATAGAAATGACCATTTGTACACCCTCATTTGAGACCTGGTTGCCGCTATGTATCGGGATGGGTTTCTGTCACTCACTCCAGACTCTTGCCGACCTAGAAGTTTGAAAACATGTAAATGCGAGAAGATAAATAGATACCATCTCAATGGGAAAAATAACAGGGACGTCTCCTGGATGTCCCTTGGGCAATGGTGATGTCACCAGCTAATCCTCTCACCATGGAAGCGCCTTACAGGTGCTTCCGACATGGAAAAAGATGGTTCTATAGCATCTTTGGTGGCTCATCTTACTCTTCCTCAGGTATTTAGGCAATGCTGGGATCAGCCAAGAGTTCTGTCATCTTTTTCAAAGGCCTTATATATTTATGTCAATCTCAGACACATTCTTGCTCAAACTAACAAAGGAATCTGTAATAATGAGAACAGGAGAAATGTGGGAAACTTCACTGTTAATTTTATAATTAACTTCTACCTCCATTTCCTAAACATCTGCATCTGCTTTGCATAACTACTGGCCATGGAAGTCATGGAAAAACAACTAGAGCTTTGGAAATGGTTTACCAGTCTTAACAAGTAAAATAATTTAAAATGTTGGTGAAATAGTTTGAGAATTCTTACAAATGAAAACCTGAGGAATCTCCCGGACCTGCATACATACCAAGCAGACATAATCAAAGAAACCTTTTTCTCTCAATTTCTCTTTGGCTTTCCTCCTGCTACAGTTTTCCAAATAACTGTCATTAGCAATAAAGAATGTTTCTACCACGTACAATATTGGACAAAGGATATGCTTTTTGAAAGAGAAAATAATACCTTAAATAGCACCTGGTTGTGTTTTTGTGGTTTACAACAGGATTATTTATTCAAAGCCAGGAGTATTTATTCAAAAGACAATGATAAAATTGCATGATGCACCTCTCAAACCTTTGCTTGTTATGTTCAACAACAGTTTAGTTATCTGCATCTTAAATAAAGTACAAAACAACAAGAAAAAGGTTATTGGCCAAGTACTTTTTAAAATATGGAAAGTGTGTGGAATGCTGCAATATAAAAATAAAGACAAAACTGCTCAAAGAAAAAGATTTTTATTGAAAAGAAAACGAGGTGTCAAATGACCTCTGGGCTTCTGTCTTCCCAAAATAAACCCATAAACCAGACTGTGGTTTAATTCTGCCAACTTCAAGTTTCTTACAAGGTATTTGACTGCAATTATTTTTTTTATTTATCACATTACATGAAAAAAAATAATACAATATAAATAAAATAGGAGGATGAAAGGAACAGAGGAAGAACCACACAGGGGAAGGTGGGATTGATCAGTCTAACCACCACCTCCAAAATGACAAACTTCCAATGAAGCCCGAAGTTCTCTTTCAGAGTCAGGTCTTCAGGCTCTTTCTGAAGGCCAAAAGGGAAGAAGCAAACCTCACCTCAGGGGCATGGTGTTCCAAAGGACAGGAGCATTGGCAGAAAAGGCTCTTCTCCTGGTCCCCAACAGCCAAAATTCCTTGACTTATGGGATTTGCAGCATCCCTCTTCTGCTGTCCCAGGTGGATGAGTTAGTCCCAGGGCGAGATGGTTCCACAGATAACCTGGACCCATGCCATGAAGGAATTTAAAGGTAAGAACCTTGAATTGCACCCAGAAGCAAAACTGGCAACCGGTGTACTCATAGACCATTTTGGAAGCAGCTGCAGTTTGCACCAGCTGAGTTTGCACTAGCTGTAGCTTCTAAATGCTATTCAAGGGTAGCCCCAGGTAGAGTGCATTGCAGTGATCCAAATGAGATGATAAGGACATGAGTGACAAAGTGCAGAGACTCTTGATCCAGGAAAGGGCATAACTGGTGAACAACATGGAGATGCTTGAAGGCCCTCCTAGCTGTAACTGTCACCTGCTTTTTGAGCAGGTGAACTGAGTCCAGGAGAACTCCCAAACTGTATATCAGGTCTGACTGGGGCAGTGTTACCCCTTTCAGAGTTAAAAAAATAAAGTCCTAGATCCTGAAAGTCGAGGCATTCAAAGCCACTCAGTCTTGTCAGGGTTTATTTGAAGCCTGCTATCCCCCATCCAGACCGCATAGCCTCCAGGTACTTAGAGAGGGCAGCATCAGCATCACTTGGATCACCAGATGTAAATTAGCCTGAATATCTTCAGCATACTGATGGTAGCTTGTCCCATGGTGGTGGATGATCTCACCCAGTGGCTTCATGTAGATGTTAAAAGGAGTGGAGAAAGTACTGGGCCCTGCAGCATAGCTCAAAGGAACATTTGAGGGCTTAACCTCTCATTTCCAATCAACACAATTGGGACCAGTCTTGGAGGAAGTAGTTAAACCACGACAAGACTATGCCACCCAGACCCAATCCCTGCAGCTGGCCCTAAAGGATGCCATGGTCAATGGTACTGAAGGCTGCTGAGAGGTCAAGGACAGTAGGATGAATGCATCAATCTCACTCTCAACAGAGATAATCAACAAGTTGCAACAATGCTGTTTCCATCCCATAACTGGGCCTGAAACCAGACTGAAAGGGATCAAAATAATCTGATTCATCCAAGACCCTCTGAAGTTGCCATGCAGCCATCTTTTTTACCACTAAGAAAAGAAGATGGGAAACTGGACAAATACTGGCAGGAGTATAGAGGAGGGGGCAGGCCAGAACTTTCTTAAAAGGTCCTAGGAATGTCCCCTCTTCAGTGACAAATTTATCACTGCCTAGAAGTCACCAATCTGGAGGCTTTCACCAGCCAGGAGAGACAAGGTTCTAAAGGACAGGTTGTAGCATTGACAGCATCTAGGACCTTGTCCACTTCATCAGGTTCAACAGGATTGAAATATTCCCATATAACTGGGTAAGACTTTGCCCTAGGCATTTCTAAAGGAACTGCGCTATGCAAGGATTCCAACTGAGACTGAATCCGAGTGACATTGTCTATCAGGTGATTAACAAATTCCTCCACATGGCCCTGAAGAAGATTGGTTGAATAAGGCCACTCGGCAACTCTCTATGGCAGCAATAAGAGCAGAGAAATAATGATACTTAGCCATTTGTATCACCACAATAACTTGTGCTCTAACTTGTGTCTGGTCGAATTCATCCCTTGTTTTCCTCCAGCAGTGCTCTAGGCATCTCTTGACCCTCTTAAAGAACTGCAAATCCTCTGTGAATCATGGGGAGTGATGGGTGCAATGAGTCAAGAGAGGCTGTAAAGGTATGATCCTACCCAAAGCCCCAACTGCCCTCTGGTTACAGGACAAAACCAGAGATTCAGTAGGACCATGCCCCTGGGATATCCCCCAGTTCCCTCTGGCACACATCCAAGTCCATCAGTCACCAGAGCAGACTGCTTGAATAAGTCCAGCCTCCCTGCAGAAAGCAGCACATAAGAGAAACTCAAGGACACCAAGGAGTGATCTGACCATGATGGGCAAGATGATAGATCCCCCACCAAATCAAATTATCATTGCTCAGACAAGAAAATCCAGCGTGTGATTACTGACCTGTGCCAGGCCTTGGATGATCTACAATAGGCCCATAGCAATCATGGTTGCCATGAACTGCTGACCTGCCTCTGAGGATAAATCCAGGGATGGCAGATTAATGTCCCCCAGGACCATCAGCCTGGGGAACTCCACCACCAATCCTGAGTTGGGCTCTAGAAGTTTTAGGCAGGGAGGATGATATAGAAGCAGGGTCTCACAACTGGAAACTTGTGAAGCAAAGTCCTGGGGATGAAAAGAGATTCTTGAATCTTGAATATATGCAGAACTTATATGCAGAACTACATAGTTCTTATATGCAGAACTACATTCCCTGTCTTGGGGTATCAGCTGGTGCCAAACCCTAAATCTGGCTGAGCACATCTCTGAAAGGGGAACACATTCACATTTTCTATATAAATATTGTATAAACTGTATATGCATTGTAGTTCAGAACTATACTTTAGGACCTTCTGTTTACTGCTAAGATAAATGTCCTCCACTTCTGGCAGAGTGCATATGGTCCAGGTTTGTGTGCATGCACAGCTCTAAATTAGAATTGAGTCAGGCTGTTTGAAATTAAAGAAAGAAAAAGAATAATAAAATTTCAAGGTCATTTCTCATGGATCCCTAATGGGAGATGAATGATAGGTAGTAGAAAGCCGTGGCATACCTCAAAATGTTACTGTGAGATAAGCACTACCCAGATTGCTTGCCAACATCTCATTGGCAAAAGGGATCAGCACTGAAAATCTGGAATTTCAATTATCTTTTTAGATGTTTGTCAGTGTTAGCTGTGTTAACCCAAGTAGGTCCTGCAATAAAATTATAGCTGCCATCTATAGCTTCCATGATTATTCTGTGTTTTTCTTATAATTACTGATTGGCTTACCCCTGCCTAGGAATAATTTAACATTGTCTTTATTTTCTTTAAGAGATGATCCCCTTAAAGACACATAATGTATAAAATTTCCTAATTATCCAATGCATTCAGACTAACAGAGGAGGAATTCTCTTGTTACACAAAGACAGAAGACAAGATGGTTAAAATCATTCTTGCATTAGATAATGAGCCAGGGAGATGGCAGCATTCCTAAAACAACATTGTATTTCTCTTTCTCTGATTCTTCCATTTCATTCCTCCAGATCACCACCGCAGTTTGAGCTTTTAAAACAATATATAGATTTTTTCAAACACTTGATCATGGCATCATCTTATTCTGGAAACACATGGGATTTCCTGATAATATTTGCTTCATTAGCTAAATGTATTTTTGAAGGTATAGGATCAAATTGAATAATAACAATAAAAAGACTGCTGAAACCATTCCATATTGTCATAGGTAAAACTTGCTGAACAATAATAGAATGCATTTGCAAAACATTTTTTCCCATATCTACTTGAGTGAAACATCCTTATAGAAGAAACATACATTTTATTTATGATAGTTTATATGACTGTCTACATGGTTAATTCTGATGTATTTTACAGAAATAGCTTGGAAGATTGTCATCTTACCAATATGAATCAAGCAATATTCTGATAAGATACAGAAAATGTGCAATATTGTAGCTTAGGGCTGACTGAAGTCACTGAAGTTTGCTATAATGCAGAAGGGCACAATCTGAAATTTTGGGAACACTTTAGGAGATCCTCAGAGCTGCTCTCAGAGACCTTCAAAAGTTGTTACGAAATTGTAATTTTTAATCTGAAGAAGGAAATGTTATTAAATGCATGACTGGAGTGTAATCACATTAATTATATTTAACTTTAATTAAATTAAAATATAAATGGAATAAAATTCTATCAGTATCATTTCTACAAACATAACTCTTGGAGCATGGGCTCAGGTTTACCATTCAAATAGATTCTGTAGTCTTTGAAAAAACATGCTCCCTTTATGCTGATGACATAATGTGAGACTTCGTAGGATCCCAACCAGTGTTCAGGATAAGGAGGCACTAATGCGTTTTTTAAATTATTTTGGATTACTTCCCCCTTAGCTGTACCAAGTTTTTTTTAAATACTCCCTGTCCTTAGAAGATAATATTTATAGCTCAGGATTGAATTGTGGGGTCCTTGGTGCTCTCTGAGCTTGGTTGTTTTTCTACAAGTGAAGTTTTCATATTACAGACTTAATTCTCTGAGCATCCTTACTGCCTTTATCTGTATTCTGGATTGAATCTTTCTCAAGACGTGGTCTCTAGAAATGGAAAAAGCAGTTTGGTCTAGTGGTTAAGGCACCAGGCTAGAAAGTGGGAAACCATGAGTTCTCTTCCTGCCTCAGCCACGTAAGCCAGCTAGGTGACTTTGAGCCAATTACTCTCTCTCAGCCCAACACACCTCATTGGTCGTTGTGGGGAAAATAGGAGGAAGAATGTGTGCTGGATGTATTTGCTACCTTGAGTTATTTATAAAAATAATAAAGGTGGGATACAAATAAATAACCCCCCAGTGAGGCACCACCTTGCTGTGGTTGGGGGGCTTGTGTGCTCCGAAGAATATGAGAGCTCTGCCAGAGGTTCAACCATACTGGACAGGTCTCATCAGAGGAGCCAGACAAAGAGTGTCTCCCACCTA
>JANHZU010000003.1:231111-241579 GCA_032468055.1 Acrochordus granulatus
CCTCTGGCAGAGCTCTCATCTTCATTAGAGCACACAAGCCCCCCAACCACAACAAGGTGGTGCCTCACTGGGGGGTCATCTAGTTTAGCAGTTCCCAACCGATGGACTTCAAATCCTAGAATTCTGCAGTTATCATAACCATTGATGAGAATTCTGGGAGTTGAAGTCCACCTGCTTGGAAATTGCCAAAGTTGGAAAACACTGGTTTAGATCTCAAACAAAGTTGGTCCAGATCTATAAGGATCTGATTCTGGAAAGATTTAAGAGGTCTCATAATGTGTATGGAACTTACAATTGCTTTCTTGTAGCCTCTCCAAGATCACATATAGACAATCTTTGGTCTCTGAATCTGTTTCCTGCTGTCTCTATAACTTTTTTTCATTGGGCTGCTGAAATTCAGCAGTACGATATCTTTACATTAGGACCTAGAAAAACTGAAATATATACAGTATGCTTAAAATAAGCTTAATTAAGTTAAAATATAAATAAAAATCCTACATGCCTATCCCCTCAAAAAAGCAAATAAGTACTCATACAATAGTCTAGGTTTTTACCTTAAGACCTAATCTACTTTGTTTATTATTATTGGGTCCATCAGATTTTACTTTCCCTGAAAGTATGCTGCTGGACACCAAACATCACAGTCCATGTGACTTACCTTTCAAAACCAAGCTGGATTGATTTAATGCAACTTTTAATATACATCAAGATATAGTATCCAGGCAGATTATTAGTTGCCTATTTAGGAGACAACAGTGCTATGGAAGATCACAGTAAATTTAATGAATGTATGCACTAAAGGCAATGAAGAAATAGAAAACCCTTGTTCTCTGATAGCATCTCAGGGTTGTCTGAAATTTTGCATGCCGGAAATGCTAACCCTATGCTAATATATGAAAAAAGCATATTTTGGAAGAATGCTTGGCAGTTTCAGGGAACTTAGTCAAGACTTTCATGGCTCTGTGGTGCAGATTGCACTCCTTTGTTCAAACAGCAATTAATCTTCCTCTTTTAATGATAATGGGTGTCTTATCGCCCAGTCTTTTTCAGTAATCAGAAAATGATAGGTTATAAACTCTGGGATTGGCTACGCAGTTCAAATGATGATGAACTGATGAATAATCTGTACCTCCTAGCAGATCTCCTACAAGGAATGTTCCATTTTGCCTTCATAAAGATGTACTTTGCCTCTATACCCTAAGACAAATTCTGGAGAAAATTAGCAGGTTCAATTATTGATTGTCATCTCAAATTGAGTATATATGTCAAGGGTAATAACAATAATAGCAATAATAATGGAGAGTTAACAGGGACTATTCCTACCTGTGCATATTTTCCTCCCTTTTGTTTAAGCTCTATATAAGCCATGTTCAGCTTTGGCAATTCTTATGCTGGCTGAGGAATTCTGGGAGTTGAAGTCCAAACATCTTAAAGTTGCCAAGGTTTAAGACACCACTGCTCTGTATTAAAGACATTGTTGAAGGTTTTGCCACTCCAGATTTTCATCATCCATCTCTCACTAAGCACCTTACAGTATATCTATTCTTCTTTCTATATCCAGAATTGGGCTGCATTGATACCTTAATGCATTATCAACATATTACAACAGAGAATGCCAAAAAATGAATTACACAAAAACAAAGGTCTTGTATTTTCTTGAAAGAACCCTAATTCCTGGACTAGAACATTGATTAATGGAAGCACTATCAAGCAGGTGAAACCCTTAAAATATTTAGATATAACATTTCTTTTCACTCCCCTACCTGCTGTTATAATCGAGTAAGAGAACTACAGCATGTACAAGGGAGACAAAGAATGTCTCTAACAATTGCCAAACTTGCAAGCTGGGATGGGAACAATTTTGTTCCAGCTGTCATTAAATTAGTCAACGCCAAATTTCTGCATATTATACTTTATGGAACTCATTTGTGTGCTTCCATATCGTCTAAGTTTTTTTAAAGCCAGAGCATATACCCCTCACTTGACTTCTGATGCTCTTAGGCAATTAGAGTTGGATTGCATCTCTTCTAAACTCTGCACAAGGTCTTGGGCAAAGCAGATTCTTTGGGGGATCTTCTTGGTTCATCTTACCCTGAATAGAGTTTAATTCCCTCTGAAGAGAAGATTAATTGACCAAGATCTGATACACTGGGGTTTGTCAAAATCAGCCTTACTTATCCAGGGCCCTGATAAGACTCTAGAAGAATTTAACCAGAAAGTCTGGGATTTAGATACCTATGTGGATTCATTTTTTTAAGATCATGCATGCTCTACATGAAAGGCTTTTTATTCTGGCCCAAGTTTATACATTACTTGTCAGGATATCAATCAGAAGATATTATAGTCTTCCATGTGACAATTTGTAACTGGATTTGCTTAAGCATTGAAGTTGAATCTGTATCTCATGTCTTTTTCAAATGTCTATTACATATGCATTGGCAATTAGAATTCACAGCCCTAATAATTCACAATTATTAGGAATTCAAATCTCCCTCATGATGAAGAGATCATTATTTTGTTTTGAAGTGAATCCTTTTCACAAGTTATCAATGGTGGTGGCAAAATTAGCTTTAGCCTCAGAAATTTACTGATGTTTCTCTTACAATTCCCATTGTCCTTTATGTCATTTTTATGCATGCATTTAACTTGTTGTATATAGTATATATAATATAGGTTGGTCTCAGATAGTATAATGGTAAATAGTAATAAAGCAGCTAAAACAGTATCTTAAATGTTTGGGCTAATACCTGCATTTCTAAAAAGCATTTTTCCCTCCTCACTCTCCTTCCCCTCAGTTTCATAGTCTTATCTTACAACCCCTCATTTATTTCTAGAAGATACTACTCCTGGCAGAAAAATCACCTTGTTTGCCATTTAAATTCTTCTTACACTTTAAGGATCATTTGAATTTCCAACTTCATCCTGCTCCATTGCAAAGTGGGTAACTTAAGACAGATTTAAGTTATGTATTCATAGAGCCTAAATGTGAATTCCAGTGAGGGTACAAAAATCCCAACTAGTAATCTTTTAATGCCAAATAAACAAAAAAGTTCAGCTGCATTTGAATGTTCCCCATACATCCTTCTACTTAGAACTGAATGAAAAGTAACCAAGGGAAGGAATGGATGTAGATTATAAGAATATCCCAATGTTCAGCTTAAAAAATAAGAATGTGTTGTGGGCATTCCTTGTGTGTAATTACAGAAGCTTGAAGATTTTTTTGCAGTTGCCTGAACTGAATGCTGAAGCAACTGTCTTCTCTACTATCTGAAAGTTTTTTCTTCATTATCTTCCTCCGTCTCCTCCTCCTCTTCCTCCCAGCAAAACCATTGCCAGAATATAGTGTCATTGTCTCAGAGGGATGGTTGTCTGGGGTGAGTGGGTTTCTGCCAGCAGCAACAGCATGTTTAGGAGCAGCCTTTCAAATGATCCGCTTTGCAACTAATCCAGATGTCTTTTCCATCAGTCCATATATGGAATGATTTGAAGAATCCATTCTGGGAAAAGTGCTTCTGGCTGGGAAGAAATGTTTCCCTGCTTCCACCTCAGGAATCATTATAATTCAAATTAACCTGCAGGATAGCTTTTCACCCCACACACAGGTGTTTTCCCAGTAGGAGCTCTTTACAAACCAATCCCACTGTCTCCTCGGTGTGTTTGCAGCATCATATTTTGATGATTGCCTGCTCTGTTAATATAATACATATTGTGGGTTCAACACAAGTGTCAGAACATGATGTCATCTGCCAGATGATGAGACTTTGGTAACACTAAGAACATAAGAAGATGCTCTAGACCTAACCAGAGCACAGAAAATGTGTCTACCATTCATACTGACCAGCAGAACTCCCCAAGATTTAAGACAATCTCACCTGGAAATGCCAGTGATTAAACCAGAAAACTATAGGTGCTCTACTACCGAATTGTATCCCTTCCCTTGCTAGATGCTCCAAATAAATTTCCTTTTTTAAATTGCCTACTAATGCAGAAAATCCAAGGCTCCTCAATAAACTGCAATGTTGTAAAATACTATTTTATTCTAAAAAGATCTGAGCCCACTTTTGTACTTTGAAAAATAATAGCACGCTCTGGTGATTCTGCAGCCAACAAGGTGGGCTAAACCACTACAATAAAGTTGACAGTCATGTCAAAGAAAATACTTCAAAGCTAAATTAATACACACTGGGGATCTGATTGTTCCAGTTTTTCTATTCTCCTCATCTCCTGAACTCATATCTACTCCAGGCTGTTTCACCGCATCAACTGTCTTAAGCATAGATATTTGTAGATATGCATCATCTCAAATACCTACAGAAGGCATCTCCAGTTACTGCCATAAAGCTGGAATCCAGTTGCAATAAACATGCCCCAGGAGCACTTCAATTACAGCTTGAGAAATTACAGCATACCAATGGAATGCTTGTTCCAGCACCTCAGATACCACTGGTGAAGGCAGCTCAAGCATATGGGATTGTGCAGAGCACCTGGTATGTATTGTGATAAGCAGCCAGTGACTTCTGCACAATATCGTCTTGACCAAGGCAAGGCTTTGACATGCCTCCCCCATGCCTGAGTCCATAAACAATTCCTGAGATTATTCTTAGGTATAAAGTCCAATGTTGTCATCCTGCCCAGCTGAAAACCCTACTGTCCAGAAAGGGAAGCAGGGATCGTCCATGTCTCTATGCCTGTGTTTCTGGCTTACTGGGGAATTCTGGGAGTTGAAGTCCATCCCTCTTAAAGTTGCCAAGGTTGTGCATGAAGACATATCTTCCTTCCATCACTCATTTTCAGTAGTCTAATGGCAAGGAGAAATTGATGCCCAATCAAATTTTTAAGAGATTGGCCTTGCAAGCAATCCATGGGATAGGTGACATAAGATTTGAATTTTGATTCAGATTCCTGCCTATTCTTAGACAGTGAAATACAGTGAAATAGAGGCATGTGGAATCGAAACCAGTCCAGCCATGGAATCTGTACCTCTCTGTCATAACATATAGTCAACATTTGAAATATTTGAAATAACATAACCCTTTCCTCAAGGTTTTTTCCCCCCTTCCTTTGTCTTTTCCTCCTCCTTTGTCACAAACATTTTCAAAAATAACTTGGAGTACGCTAGTCAGCTGATGAAAAGAATAAGTCCTATTTATAGAATAATTTTAGCTCACAGTGGAAATCAGCCGATTTCATTTTCATTAAGCCTGCTTGTTTCCATGGCAAAGCAGGGGTAATCTTTCTGTGCAAACCAAAAGCTTTTATTTGCTGCTTAAAAATGTTCATCTTATGTGTACAGATCCGTGCCAGCACAGAGATGGCAGCCAAGGGCCTTTTGTTCATAGTTTTAATTATGCAGATCTACTTATTAGGTTTGTCTGCCCTATCACCATTCTCTACTTTGTATTTCATTATTGTAAATAATTCAGAGCAGGAATGACTGTGGGGGTCAAAACAAGTCAAGAGGGGTCCACAATCATGAAGCTGTGATGCACATGAAAAATATGAAATTTCAATGCCTTTGTGGACACCATCTTAATTTTTTTTTACTCCCTCTCTATGGATCTTATTGAGAGTCTCTGGACTGAAGTGGTATATAAGCACTTCATAAATAATTAAAATAGGATGAAGATGATAGTGTAAAACAATTTTCACTATTTGTATGGCACTTTGTCTAATAAATATACCTTGGTAAATACTTTTCCCTCGTTCTAGTTTCCTCACAACAGCCTGTGAGGTGACTTGAGCTGAGAACAAGTGACTGGCCCAGAGTCACCCAGTTGGCTTTCAGGTGGAACTAGAACTTACAGTCTCCCAGTTTATAGCTTGGTGCATTAACCAGTAGACCAAATTTTACTGAATGTGCATCTTCATGCATACACCTTTCCCAGATGGTAATATCTATAAGCTTCCATCCTTTGCCCATAAGATTTTCCAAAGTATACACCTTTGCATGAAAGTTTTGATCTGAAAAACATTTTGAAAATAGTTGAGAGTAAACTTCTGAGTTACCTGCCCACTTATTCCATGACAGATTTCCTTGAAACAGTTCACATTGTTTTCTTTCAAAGGGAATCTGTGACAAGCTTCTTTTTACACCTCCCTTGGAATAAGGATCCAAAAGACAATAGGACTGATTTTCAAGAAGACAAATATAGGATTATACTTAAATACCAACTGATTAAAAATACACAGAGACGCACCTAAGATCTGTAATTAGATATTTAGTGCTAGAGGCACATGTAAAAATGAAAATAATATAGTGGACATCAGGACTCTGGCATCAGCACAACACCCATTGAAGACATGGAGCTGAAATTTAAAGAAAGCTTCTCTCTACGGTTAGATTTACCTTGTCTTTGAAGGAAACTAAGGCTATTTCCCTGGAGCCACAAATCTACTGTATAATGCTCAGTATTCTCGTACCTTCATTCATTATCTCCATCCTGATTTTGATAAAAAGCCTCTCTCTCAAGCACCAAACTTCCCCAAACTGCATCTTCTTGCCCATCTCTCTCTAATAGACTCTCATGCTTTGAACTTTGTATTTAACACAGTTGTTCCTTCATTTTCTGCTTAATGACCATGAACAAATCTTGCCTGCAGTGAACAAGGTGAGATCTCAAGAAAATGGAAATGCAAAAAGCACACCAGAATTACTAGACTAATAAACATGAATAGAATGCATAATCCAAATATATGTGCACGTTCCCTCTGTTCCATTTATCTTAAGCACCAGAAGATCATTTGTTCTTCTTTTCGTTTAGGATTAGCTGCAATCATACATGTATATTTGTCTCTCTGTGTATATGCATATTTGTGCAGATGTGTTTACATGTGATACATAAAGATATGCATACCTTTTTGGTATCAAAAACAATAATTATGGAGATCCATCCAGAACTGCCCAAAGAATCATTATAAAAATATATATTTAAAAATGTGTGCATATATTGTTTGAAAATTGTGAAACTGTCAACAGAAATGCATAGAATTTGAGAAACACTTTTAAAGGTGTTTTTTAAAACTCTGAATGACATGCTTTGCTCAAATGAACAAACTTATTTTCACAGGCCTACAGAAACAGTACAGATTTTCCTCCTGACTGTTTTTTTTTCATAATGGTATCTTTCCTTAAAAGCTATGTATCTTTTGTTGAATCTGCATGCGAACTAAATAATAGACGTTGTTGTGGATTTGCTGACCTGCTACATTTCTCGGTAGTTTCATATCCCAGATGTTACTGGGTACAATCCGAAACAAAATAATATAGTGTGATGATCAAGTCTTCACTTGAGACTGGAAAAATACTAAAATATGTATAGGACAGACTCTCTCAAGAAAAGGGCCTCTCTCCTATCACCATATTGTTTGATGAGGAGCCATCCTATAATCTTAGAATATAGTTAAGTTAATCTAGAAAGGATGCTTGAATCTAGCCCCATCACATAGGATTAAATATATCCTCATAGTAGGGATTAAAACTACTGTAATACTTTGAATTGGGCTTTTGTTTGGATTAAATGAAGTTTCCCACCATTTTCTAATGTAGCCCATAGATAATGCATTAAAATATGGATACTGTACTTTGATTTTTTCAAAATAGTGCATTTCAGGAACAGTATGATTACCATAGCCAAATATATAATCCACAACCAGCATTTCCATTTTTTTTGGAACTCAACTCAGTTTAGTACCCCAGATTTCATACCTAATATTGTCCAAGCAATGATTAAAAATATTGGTTGCCCAATTTGTATTAGATGATATGGACTAGAAAAATGAGTCATTTTTCACATATTGATTCTATTCCCTGTCCTCATCCCCCAATTCCCATAAATGTTGTTAAGTCTATGTGATAAAATATGGTCCTTAAAAGCTGTGTAGCACAACTGGCATGGACTATCAAAAATCTCCTTGTATTACCTTCTGAAATTGACCATTGGCCCAGGAAAGAACCCCTGTATTATAATACTCATACATTCCAAGTCCAGCAACACATTTCCAACGGCATGGTACAACTGAGCCAATTTGTAAGAAAATTCCCATCATCAAAAAATCCAAGATCCAATGCACATGGAAAATTAACCTTTTTTTGGCCACCCTCACCATGAAATATAAGGATTACATCGGATTCTAACTCTGTTCCATCAAATTCATTATCAGAAGCTTTGCCAAGAAGATGTGCTAAGACAAATCTAGTGAAAATTATCAGAGCATTAGTTATCCCAAATCAGACAAACATAAACTGAATATAGTGTCTGAATATTTTGGCAGTATTCTAGCCTCTATATGTTGGCTGGCTGGCTGGCTGGACTTTACTTTTTGTGTCTGTGACAGTATAAAACAGACATATCCAACCTTGGCAACTTTAAGATGTGTGGACTTCAACTCCCAGAATTCCTGAGGATTAAAGTTGCCAACATTGGAAACCCCTGATATAAAACAATTCATATAAAAATATGGCTTCTTACCCTTCTATTCAGAGAAGAAACAAACCAAGAAGGTCAGGTGGGGTATATGAGATAATAATAATCCATAAATAATTATTTTACATGCCTATATCAGACTGTTATTAACTTTTAACCTGGCTTGAGTACACAAATCATATGTCCTTTTGATTTTGGGAGGACAGGAGAACAATTAAAATCATCACAACACAACTGTGTCTCCCCTCTTCTTCTCCTTAGGCTTATATCCTACCTCAAAACATTTGTTCAAAGCAGAACCATTTCTAACAACCATTGATTTCAGCACATGGATACCTCTCAACAGAAATAAACAACTTGTGGACTTCCAGATAATATTCAACTTGTCTGAATTTCTGCTCCCATCAGTCCTAGTCTGCAGTCAGTGCCCTGAGTTGTCAACCCTGAAGACCAACAATATTAAGGAAGCCACAAGTGTGTCCATTCATATAAAATCATTAGGACTTTAAAGTATCAAATGTTGGCTGAAATGTCACCGATAAAATATCAGCCAGTTCCTCTGAATCTTTGAACACATTGAAATAGCTTGATTTAACTGTATTTTTACTACAGTGTTAATAATCACATTTTATTGGCGTTACCTCCCAAATTGTACAGCATGATCTAGAAAGGATGATAAGGAAATTGGGGCTAGGTGAGAGGGGAAGAAGGTTACTTAATTTGTCTTTAGGTGTATCATTTTTCACATTCAGTCACATTGTTTCGCAGTATTTATTAATCTTAGGAGCCAGTTATTTCTAACTAATCTTCATAAAATAAATGTTTCATGAATAGCTAATTGCCAACATAAGAAGTGGAACGATATTTTCCCACTGTAAATCGAAAGGAGGCAGAAAAGGGAGAGAAAACTCTTAATTGAAAGTAATTTTTTGTCTGATATCGGCCCAAACAGTCTTACTTCGAGTTTCCGCTTTCCAGTTTTTCTAGCAATAGGAGGGAATTTCCTCCAAACTCTTATCAGCATGAACCACAAGCCCTGTACTGATTTCTGGTTCACTGACAAATTGCCCTCTCTTAATCCTTATCCTGGTAAGTTAACATTCTGTGTCGGTTCAGGATTTTTAAAACGCAGTAACAAACAACAACTTTTTACCCTCGCCCGAAACATGAAGCAAAACTTTGCACAACATGTAGTAAATGTCTCCTCTCAAGCGATATCTGTAGTTGCTGTCTGAAGTTATTAAAAGTGCTTTTTCTTTTTTTACCCCAAAGTAAATAGTAATGATCTTCCTTCTTCTCTGTGTGAGTGCTTTCTCTCTCCTTATCAGCATGGATTATTTGCCAATTCTCAGGGGCTTTCGAGTGATTTCAGAACTTGAAAAGAAAGGCCCGTAGTGTCAGAAAATTATGCACTCTGCAAATTAAACACACCGTTCAGAACCTCGCAGTATTGATCTGCTGCCCCTCACCTTCGGTCTGAGGACTGTTTGTTAAAAAAAAGGTGGAATGCTACGTCTTTGCCACTTAAAATAAATTTGGTTCATCGTGATGTTTTTCCCTGCTAAAATAACTGCAAAGGCTTACACATAGTATTTCCTCTTCCACATTTATCCCCGACTCACAAATTATATGTTTAAATGTGGACGTGTGTGCGTGCGTGTGCCAAACTGATCAAATAAATGCAAACTGAATTTTATTTTAACAATTACATTTGCATGCATGCTTTCTGCAAAATAAACGAACAGCGGCCGCTTCATGAGCTGAAGCTGTTATGAAGTAATGAGAATAAATGACAAAAGTGAGCGGAATGTAGACATGAAAGAAAGATCCCGTTTCCCAATACGGCAAGCCAACCCTACCGTCAGGCACAGCCAAGAATCTGATTTGGTCAGTAGGTTTTTGATCCTAATCCCAACCCGAAGTCTATCAAGTTATTAGTTATTATTGCTCAGGTGTCAGACTTCCTTGGTTGATACTGAAATTTGGATGGACATCTGCTGCTCTGTTTCAGGTGAGAAATTTTTAGAAATTGCATTGTGGGTAAA
>JANHZU010000003.1:255566-274115 GCA_032468055.1 Acrochordus granulatus
AGATAGCATAGTCAGTGTGATGGGTGTGAGCTTGGGAAGACTCCGGGAGGCAGTGCAGGACAGGGGGGCCTGGCGTGTTGCAGTCCATGGGGTCGCGAAGAGTCGGACACGACTGCATGACTGAACAACAAAATGGATTCCTAGTGATTGCCTGGAGATATCCGTGCAGTTTTCAGATTTTGCCATTGCCTTCTTTCTAGGGCTGAGAGACAATGACTGGCTCAAGATCACTCAACTGGCTTCAACTGGGACTACATACAACTCACAGTCTCCCAGTTTATAGCCTGGTGCTGTAATCAAACTAGGTCTCATGAACGTTACCCTATTTTAATCTGAACTATTTAAAGGTGGTTACACAATGGCTTTGTGAAGCAGTAGGTCGAACTGTGGCTTCATCTCACAACAGCATGGAATTTCTGAAATGGGGACAAAAATGATTTACAAAACACTATAATATTCCTGAGCCACCTGGAAAGAAGCTGAATTATAGATGTTCCTATGCTATTAGACATAATACCAACCCTGTGCCTGATATCCTTATCATAATCACCTCTGGAAATTTTGCAGGCTTTCAGAAGAAAACCAAGTTTTTTAACTCGAATGAAGAACATTACAACTATATTAGAGCTCAGTTTGCAACTTCCTGAATTATTCTCTGAGAGATCTTCCAAAATAGGCATTGAATAATGTGGCTGTACCTGCTTTTCTTCTAAGGGACACAAACACAATACAAACACTTATTTGTGACAAATGCATTTTAAAAAATCTGCAATTTGTAAACAAAATAGAATACTTAACAAAGAATAATAGGAAAAATGCGAAGCCATTTTTGGTTTATATTAACAATGACATACATTGTTGGAAGGAAGGGAATAGAATGCCACAAAATCTTTAAAAAATTCCATTAACCCCCTTCCCTAAATTGGAATACTGCTCTATTAATATGGATAATAAAATGGCCTATATTTCTAATGATGATATCTCTGTTCCTGACAAGCTCAGGAAACTTTCAGTTGTTACAGATGGTAATAATTACTATATATTGGGAGAGAGGTCATTGAAAGTGTATGAGCCATTTTGCCAATGCATTGTCTAAAACCTTAGCTTTTATAAGTTTTTTTAAAAAATATCAGGCAGAAGTATTTGGGTAGATAGATACATATTTAGCCTAGGTGTGACCATATAATTCTATCCCCTAAATGTGTTTTTCCTAGCCACCAGAACCCTCTCTTAGTTCTGGGGTCCCTTCTAATTCTAAAAGTGGATGGTCAGCTTTTCTAACCCTAATTCCATCCACATAATCTTGCTCCATCTACCTGTATCTGAACTCAGCCTATTTCATATTAGTACCCAATGCACTGTGGCCTCACGTCTAAAAAATCTTTAAATAAGGTCCACCAAAAGCCCCTCCTCCATTCACACTTTGGTCCCTTGGTGGCTGTTACGAACTGGAGAAAGGTAGTTTAGGACCAATGGCAGGTTCCCTCTTCCAAGAGCTTTCCAGTAAAGATGCTTAAGATAATTTCCACCATACTGACAGACTCTCCTGATATCTCATTGGGATTCTTAGTCTGTCTACTGATGACTTTTTTCTTCCAGCCCAGATTTAGAAGGGGAAAAAAAAGTGCCTTGGATCTTTAAGGCCAATCACAAATCAGAATTCCTAGTATAATCAGTACAACATAAACTACATCCTATTGCTAGCATGAAAATATGGTTTTAAAGTCTATAATCGATGGTCATGACAAAAAATGGCTGAAAGGAGATCATCTGGGCCTCTTCCGTGGACATTATTAGACACGTCCTCTTCGATTTCTTTCTCTTCTGCATTAAACTTAGTTTTAGAGAATGTAAAAAATAAGTGCCATAAGTACTTCCTATCTGACAGTTACTTTGCCCAGTCAAGCCAAACATTCCATCTTTTGTGTCAGGAATCTAACCATTGAATCCAAAATTTAGAGGCGATTGAAATACACCCCCCACGAACAACCCTGCAGCTGAATGACACAATTGCTGAGTACCTTTGCTTAGCTCTGCCATTGTATAGGAAGGATCAGGCAGGAGAGACCTTTATGGGTTTTGTCTGTTTATTTTAGAAATAAGAATTCAACTTCTCAGCATAGGGTCCATTTATCAGAAGCCTCAAATGGCCCTCTTTTGCCATTTGGAAGTCTCGGGGTCTGTCTCAGGGCTACTCGTAATTTTAAAGCAGGCTGTCTGGTCTTCTAGGAACTCTCTTTTCCGTATCTTTTGTCAGGCTGTGCACTGAGCACATTTTAGTGACTAATTACCAATGTGTGGCAATAATCATTTTGCCATGTGCACAAGATGTACTTCATCCTGAAGGGGAAGAGCAATTCCCTATCTCATAATAGCCACCTATCGTAGTCTTTTTAATCATGGGTTTATTGTCATCTGCAAAAAACAAAACCCCTGAACCTCTGTATCAGTGATTCTGGCAACGTTATCGTGTTCAAATTTCTTCCCAAATTCTAACTGTCTATAAAAGTCCTGATTTAGACAGTTTACATTTGTCATGCTGAAGACAGCATAAAAAGGAAGGATAATACCCAGATAACCCACATTTTTTTCGACTGAGATAGCACACAAAACTTTTTAAAAAATAAATAAATAAAAGCAAATTAGTATTACTTACTTTGGAATGCTCTTCTAGGAAGCTAGCCAGATGTTTATTACTATAGAAGGCTGGGATTCTGGCCTTAGGAAAAAAAAGGAAAGATAATTACCTGTTTCAAAGCAGTAGTTCTACTTATTCACAGTCTCGTCTCTGCAATTTTCAGACAGGCAGTCAGGACAATACATGTGTTTCTGTCTCAGATTTCTGTTTGACTTTAGGCAAATGAATATTCATATCTAGTTCTTCAAAATCCATCCAACCAAAGAATGAGGGCCTTCAATCGTTTTCCTTTCTAACTTGGACAGAAACGTTTATGCAAATCTATAATACTCTGGAGATCCAACGATGGTTTAGATCCAAGCCCCAACATTTTACATATGTGCAATGTAATGGATATAATTTATTTATTTATTTAAATTGATTAAATAAATGTAGAAATGTAGACAAAAGGATGGGACTTAAATAGCAAGACCAGATCTTTCAGATCTTGATCCCTTTTCTGGGACTTTGGATTGTGATATTGGATGCAAATCTCATCATTTCCCCCCTCATATCTCCCATGATTGCCTTTGCATGTAAGCACAAATAAAACTAATCAGTCTCACTCAGATAAAAATCAACTGTGTTTCCTCCTGTTATTTTATATTTTATAAAGAGTTCTGGAGAGTTTGAAAGTTTATAAATTGTCCTTTGAATTCACCTCATAAATCTGACACCTTGAAATTTCTAATTAGAAAGAATCTGTAATCAATGGCCTTCTAGTAATATGGCTCCTCAGCATAAAATTGCATAAATGACTGAACAGCTAAATAGTAATAATACAACACATAGTTATTGGATAAATGTTGTAGGTTAGTGCATGGATGGACATATAAAGAAACAATTTATTCAATGTTTTTCATCACTTGATATTTGGAAGAGCTAGATTTCTTTGTTTTCACCTTGACAACTATTACCACTTTTCCATTTCTTGAAGAAGTCTGGAATTATGTCCACAGTACATTTTTATTATTATAATTTAAAACTAAAATAATACAGTGGAAATTATGCATCTGTCTTTCTCTACTTAAGAGCGTTGTAAAGCTATTTTATTATACTCATTAAAATTATTTTGCTGCAAACATAGAAAGTTTAACAAAGTTTAAAATTTGCATATAACTTTTATTCCAACCCTATACAGTCCTCTGTAATTATACCTGTATACAGACTTCATCTACATCTTAATTAAACTTATTTTAATCTTTTTGTTCAATTCTTCCTGGAAATATTTTTCTTAAAATATATTTAACATTCTTGAAGATATAAATTCAGATGATTATGTTTAAATCTTAAAACTCATGCTTTTATCAGGTCCCAGTATCCATCCATGATCATCAATCTTGGTAAAATTAAACACCATATACCTCTACTTTTTACTTTAAAATAGAATCTGAAACACTTGCAATAATCTGGGTTTTATCTTTTTCTTTCATCTCTTTCTTTGTTTAAAAATGTTTCAATAAGATTATGGAACAAGTGATATCTGGACTGCAGACGTACTTGGCGAGTCGCATTTTCTGAATTTTTAATTAGCCAAATGACATATAAAATAATATGCAATGCTCAGCTGTGGGAAGACTGCATGTAAAATATGTATATGAAAAATATTCCAGGAAGAAAAAATATATGAAGAGATATGAATCAGATAGAGATACATCGAGAGATATATCTAGCATGCTGGCTGAGAAATTCTGAGAACTGAAATCCACACATCTTAAACTTGCCAAGATTGAGAAACAATATTCTGGAGCATTGGTTGCAGAAAATGAAAAGCAAATATGATTGAAAATAACTTAGGATCAATTAAAGAGCCCTGCTGTTGCAATGAAAAGGAAGAAAAATGAAAAGTTTTTTTTAAATCACCCAGGCCTTGGCTGAAAATCTCTGTATAGTTATCCTGAATGGTACAGGGGAAGACACAACCAACAAGTTTGCAAAAGGCCCCTTAATGCCATTGAACACAGAGAGTCATGTTGAGATAGGAGGCTATAAAATCAAATATATTATTAAAAATAAAAAAATTATTATTAATTTATTATTTTTTATTATTAAAAATAATTTATAGTGTGTTTCTTTTGATTTATTTATCATATTTGTATGGCTGCCCATCTCACAAGAGTGTGACTCCAGGCAGCACACAACAATTAATTAAAAAAGAAAATCAATAAATAGATAAAAAGAGTTATTATTAAAAACTCTAAAAAGATAGGATGATGTTAGCTGCAGTCAGAGAGCTATCACAAGATGGCATAGCCTGGTCTTATAACTTACAGAAAGTTAAAAGGGATGGAGATAATCTCACTTCCAAGGAGAAGTTTCTATAAGGTAGGTGCCATGGCAGGAAAGGACCACCTGCTGGAAGCCACCAGGTGTAATTCCCTAATTACAGACAGGACCTGCAGCATACCTTCTCTGCATACCTTCTCTGCCATAACTGATGGGATTGGCAGATATAATCAGAGAGAGACAGTCCCACAGATATCCTGGCCCCATGCCATGATCCAATCCAAAGCAACCAACCCAATCTGAAGCCTTAAGTGCCTCCTTATTAGTAGAGTTTGTCCTACCTTTCCTAATTATTGAGGACAGTTGTAGGAGAAGGAAGAGCTGAGCTAGGGGGAGGTATGAAATCTCAAATCATTATGTAGACTTAAATATAGTAAACCCAACTGCTCCTGAGAGCCATTGAACCTTCTCTTAGAGTTGCAAGGTGTTCAATGCTCAGTTGGGCAGATTTTTTTAAATTTGTAAAACTAAAGAATCTGTTAATCTGAATCCTACCATCTGGGCCTGGTTGTTGTACCTGACATCAATCCTCTCTGTCCTTCCAGCAAAACTGTCCTTTATACATTCCTATAGATACAGTATATATTTTCCTTCCAAAAAGTTGAGATATATATTTTAAAGTTGTTTTTGGTAAAAAAAAATGACTTGATCTTAGGTTTTAGCCCTTTTACCTTATGTTCTAAAGTTCAGTTTCTCCTGAACTCTTGAAGTTTTTAGAAAAAACTCAATACAGCTGCAGGACAAAGGCAAACAATTGGTTGAAGTGGTGGTGTGATCTTTTTCTCTTTGGTTCATTTGAGTAGCTATCTATTTGGGTGTACTGGCTGTACTGGCTGTACTCCAAGCTGCAGTTATTCTGTAAAGAAATATAATCAAATTCATGTGCTATTACATACCCTTAAAGTTTTCCATTTCAATCAAATAATTAAGATATCCATCCAAGAAACTAATAGGAGCCACACAACTGCATGTTACAAAAAGAATAGGCTAACAAGGGAATTCAGAAAAAAATAGGCAAGTAAATAGATTTGGCAGAGATTTTTGATGTATGTTATGACCTTAATGTTATGACCATAACATTACTTCACAATGTTATGGTCTGTGAATATTTTGGGCCAAAATGACGTATCCTTTTTCTTTTTAAAAAAGTGACATAGAAAAGGTTAAAATCAGCAGTGGTAATAACTAAGGTAAAGAACCACATGGCATTTAGATCCGTTCCTTGATCTGCAATATAAAATGCAAGAAGAACAAGCAAAGGCATGGAATTATCTATTCCAAAACTAACATTCAGACTAATCAGACACTTAATGCTTTCAGTCACAGGAAAATATGTTTCAAAGCCAAATGTGTTTCCATGAGGAAAATAAGCAAGGGCAGTGTCCAGAAGAATATACTCAGGCTTTGCCCAGACATTTTCTATAACCTATTGTTTAACCATGGTTAAGAGAGAGTAGATGATTTCTTTCCTTTCCTCCTCTTCTTCAGATTTATTCTCCCATTCCTTTTATTTAGTTGCCATTTCACATGCTGCAATAAAAACCCAGTTAACCCAAATTACAATCTCCTTAAACTCAGGACATGAAATCATTTTATTTTTTAAATTATCTTTATTAAATAAACATTTAAGAATCTAATTTGCTATTTTTTTTATTTCAGCCCATGAAGCTATGATTCAAACTCTAGTTCTGTTGCAATAGACTTTATAATCAAGTTTAACATTATTTTCAGAACAAAATGCTTTATCTCTGTGATCTAGATTATGCTCCATCTTAAGTAAGACATGATTCAAATAGGTTGTAAACATTCAAAAAGTATTTTAATTCTAGTAAATGTATTTGGCTGTTACATTTGCAAAGATGGAACAAAAAGAAAAAAGAAAACTGTCGATATGGGATAGGAAGAAAACATGACCCAGTTATAGTTAGGGTCCTTCACTTGGCAGTTTTCATTCTCTTTACATTCCTTAATCCTTCACAAATAGACTGTGCATTCTTTCCCTAGAAGGGTTGCAGAAGGAAGGAAGGGAGGGATGGAGGGAGGGACGGAGGGAGGAAGGGGGAAACTCAGTTTTGCTTTTAGGGGCATCTGTAGGGAGGAAGGAAAAAGGGGTTTTTAATGGGTTGTTAATGTCCCTCTTTGCTCCAGGCAAGCTAATACAAAGCCACAAAGACTGCATGTGGAAAGCCCCCCCCAAGAAAGATATTTCTTCCTCCCATTGCCTTACGCAAGTTTATCTATAATGGCCCTCCTCGTTCAGTTTTTTTTAAAAAAGTGGAAATGATTTATGCAAAAAATTAAAAAGTGGCCAGTTCCTTTTAGAGTAAAGACCAAAGATATTCTTGCAATAAAACCTATTGAGTCATGCAAAAATGTGTCTGAGATGCAAATGTGGAAAGCAGAACATGATTATAGATAAATAAGTGTCGCAATGTTAGGTTTTGTCTTGAAAGAGGTATGTACCATAATGATTTTTCCCTATCTGCCTTGTACTAGAAAACTGATAAAATAAACCATAACCATGAATATAAAATAAACACTGTAACTTTTAATCTTAGCGAAATAGAATCAGTTTAATCTTGCTGAAAATATTTAGCATTTTTCTCTCCCTTAAGAACATAAACAAATTACAGCACTATAGAAAATGGAAGAGTTTTAATAGAAAAAAAATTAAATCTAGAAAATAAAATTAAGATGGAAAGAGAACCATAGATATTCCAAAATCCATACACATGTATATTCGATGTTCTATTTATTCTTTGTGTAATACTGTTGCAACAGTTATATTTTTCAAAAAAAAATTGTACAACCATTTACCATAGAAATTAATGTCAGGGACAAGAAATCTGATCCAAGACAACAGGCTCCTGGAATACTATAATGTTCACACAAGCACCTGCAAAAGCTTGTTCCATGCTTAAATGTGCTGGCATCTATGATGTTACCTCTCTCTTGGTTGATACTGTTGACTACTTATCTTCAGCTTTCATCATCAGATATGGACAGGGTGGAGAGAAAGTAAGGATGGTCTATAAGAAAAAGTAGAGGAAAAAAAGGGTCAAGAATTGGGAACAAAAGGAAGCTTTGATCCTCCTTTCCTACCACAACAGTTAGCAGACACAACCACATGTTCCAGCAGGGAAGTGTAACAAGAGCTTTGCCTGGCCAGCAGACTAGTGAATTCTCCTGCACCAGAAGACAAGATTAACCACTGAAGAAGTGACATCCAAGGAGTTATTCCAGAAATAGACCATCAAACTGTCCAGCTGGCACTGTAGTTCAAGGTCTGAGAAACCAAAGCGACATTAGAAAATTCCTGGAGCATTTTGGGGTTTCCTTTTTCTCCCATTGATTATGGGCTTTGGTGAACTAGATAGGAAAGAAACTGGCATCTTCAGTCTGTAATTAGAAACTGTTTTTTTCCCCAAATGTCTAACAAAAATGTTTCAATACAGGTAGTTGGAAAAGAGGTAAACTTTTAATTGGATCAGTTTAAAAGACATGGACTTCATGTTTAAGACAAATCAAAGATGAGGTTTAGAATTACTTTTAAGCCTCCCATGGACAAATAGAGGAACAGAGTTGTTTCTCCTTTTTAAAAGTCTGGTTTATGTCTATAGCTATTACAGATATTGCTGTAATCTTTCAAATTTCAAAGAGGTTGAGGGAGAGTCTTGGTGCTAAATTCATTAAATTATAGTAGAGGTGGGGAATAAGAAAAATCTTTGCCATTCCTATAATTTATCATCTCTCTCTCTCTCATCTTCAATAGAATTACCCACAGATTACATTCGTGGGGAACCAAACATGCTCAAATTTTGAGCAGAGGTGCAGGAAGCGTTGGCTGAGCAGTTAAGACACTGGGCTTGTCAGCTGGAAGGTCGGCAGCTTGAGTTTGAGGTCCAAGTGCCATCATAACTGGGGTGAGCTCCTGTTACCTGTCCCAGCTCCTGCCAACCTAGCAATTTGAAAGCATGTGAAAATGCAAGTAGAAGTAGGTACTGCCTAATTAAGGTGGGGAAGATAACAGTGTTCTGTGCACCTTGGTGCATAATCATGCTGGCCACATGACCCCAGAAGCATCTTTGGACAAACACTGGTTCCCTCAGCTGTGAAACGGAGATGAGCACTGCCCCTAGAGTCAGCCACAAATGGCACGACTTTTCCCTTTGCACAAAAATCCCATGAGAATTTGGGATAACAACAACCATAGCCACACCATAGCAATTATATAGAAGTGTCCTTTGTAAGGCAATTGTTCTGTTATAGAAGGATAGGTATAGAGATGTTTGTGATGGATGCCACCTTAGGCTTATTTTTATTTTTTAAAGCCAGGTTGGTTGAGTGGTTAAAGCACCAAGCTGGAAACCAGGAGACTGGATTCTAGTTCCAAGCCAGCTGAGTGACAGAGGGTCAGTCACTCTCTCAGGACAACCCACTCACGGGGTTGCTGTTGTGAGGAAAATAAGAGATTGAAGGAATATTAAGTAAATTCACCACCTTGAGTTATTTATAAAAACAATAAATAAAGGCAGGATAAAAATAAGATTTATTTTGAGGGAGAGAACGATAGGGACTGGTTTCAAGATCATGGAGTTGCTGTACAGATTATATAACTGAAAAGGAATCAGCTTTATTTAAAACTGGAAAGCTGTAACTTGAAATCAGAGGATTAAAAAAGTAAGTTGAATATTTTCCCAAGCTAAGTACATCACAACATATTTGGAAATATATAAAAATATTCCTGGTTAATATATAGAGTTCATATTCAGTTCACACAAATGCAATGGGATAGTCCTGAAGAACTGGAAACATGGTTAGATCACTAATTTGACCCCCCACTGTCACAGCATCCCCAAGGATGAAACATCTGTAGAAGGAAGTCGATTCAACACATGTGGGCTTGTAGCCTGGGCCAAACAAATGTGAACATTTAAGAGCAATGCCAGCTGGCATGTCCTTTTTTTCATACAAGACTGTGATTCCTTAAGGATAGGGCTTTAATTGAAATGAAAAATGACAGGATTTTGGAATATTGCCAGTCATGGGGACCTATTGTTACAAAACTCCCCTGTTATGTCACAGAGCTAATCTTGGAAAAATGTGATCATGACATGGAATATTCTGTGTTTTTCAGTCTTGGATCTGAACCTTGTCATCAGGATTGCTTAGATAGAATGAAACGAACTAACCAGGAAGTTAAGGAGAACCATCTGTCATGAAAAAAAAACTACAATAACTTGAGCTTTGCATCTTTAAGCATAAACTGGTAGACTTGAAGCATCCTCAACATTCGTTCACAGATTTCAGTAGATGATTTAATGACAGTTAAATTAAAACAGGCCGAAAGTGTATGAGGTAAAAACAATTTAACTGCATAAAGGAAAGCTTTGAAGTTGAAGAAAAAGCCACAGGCAGTTGGATATATAATGCTCCTTTCCCTATCCAATATTCTGAAGAAAATGTTCATCATCATTCAGAATAAATTAGAAAAAAAGCTACAACTAGATTCTTGGCAAGAGTAAGCTGTATCTGAATTCACAAGATCTAAAGAAATGAAATTGACATGTCACTGACTTCCTGATATCATGCCAACTCCTGTAAATTATTCTGCTGATTCCAACTTTCATTGCACATGTGGACTCTCTCATATATACAGCTGGCACCCTTAAGAGCTCGTTGGCAGCCCAGATGCAGCAGCACCAATGAAGCATCTCTTGGTTCCCACGGAGCCACCTGATGTTCTTCCATAAATCTAATAACACAGGATTATAATGCTGGCACTTTCTCATTGAATGATCTAGTACGCTTCAAAGATGAAAAGAAATGGAAAGCTATCTTATTCCTACTAAAGAAAGAAAATCAAATCCTGACAAAATATCAATTAGACCCCAAGACCTCAGAATTAATCATAAAGCCTACATTGCAGATGGGGGCCCAGTAGCCAAGAAGTTAAGACGTTGGGCTTATTTATTTATTTATTAAATTTGTATGCTGCCGAAATCTGAAGATTCTTGGCGGCTAACAACAATAAAACAATACAATTAAAAACACTAAAATAAAATAAACCCATTAAAAACTGAAGGTCAGCAGCTGAGCACTTTGAAACCTAAACACAGCCGCATAATGGAGCAAATTCTCATTACTTGCTCCAGCTCCTAACAACCTAGCAGTTCAAAAGCATGTGAAAAATAAAAGTAGATTAATAGGTACCACCTAAATTGGTGGAAAGGTAACAGCATTCCATGTGCCTTGGCGTATAGTTATGCCAGCCATATGACCATTCAGACAATGCTGGTTCTTTGGCTATGAAATGGAGATGACCCCCCCTCTTGAGTAGGACACAACTGAAAGGACCCTTTACCTTTTTTTACATTGCAGTTAGGAAAAAATGGTAAGTTGTCCAATTTGAACTGGATAGAATTGATTACCAATCAATTTTTTGGTTTCCAAAGGTGCAATTTTGTTCTTCCAATGATTTACTTGCCACTATTTTATTATAACCCTTGGCTATTTAGTTGACAGAGATTTCTTTTATTACAAGTTACAATATACTGTTTTATATTGAAAAGACCAACCTAATGGAGTTAGCACACCTGATGTTCTTTCTCCATGACTTATCAACTTTATGCAATTTTGCATAGAAGAATAAACTGAACACCTAAGGTTTTTAGGATTCAAACTATTCAGTATTTTCTTCTTTCAACACAGCTGGTCAGCTAAATGGGTATGATAGAGAGACTTTGCAACTGTGGTATTCATAATGTGATCTCTGAAAGGCTCCAGTGGACATCTATCCTTTGAAAAAGCTATGATAGAATGGGCCATCTAAGCAACTTTTTTTTTGTCAAAGAAACTCTTGAAGAAATCAGTTATAGCCTACAATTTGGATTAGGTATAATTTATCGGTCCAACCATAGTTTTGCCAGAAAAAAAAATCTGGATTTTAAAAGCCAGTCAACCAGCCTTTCTGGCACATTAATGGTTTTGAGATGAAACCTCCCATAAGCAGAACCACTCACAGCAGCAAAATACATGCTATGTTATTTCAGGAAGCATCCTTTGGTCTAAAGACAGGAATCTCTTGCTGCTGTAATGAAACAATGTGCAGCAAGGACAGACACTGCAGCATGATTCATACAAACCTGGGAGGAAGAACCAGTTAATAACTTTATAGTTACCTATAAAGACTCTTATTAGAATTTCTAATTATTAGGAGATTTCTAGGCATGTTCCACTGAAGCATTTTTAGACAATCATGTTGAAAAGGAGTCCTCATCTGGTTTTATGAACAAGGATAGAGTCATAGCCCACTCTGACATGGAAGGGACAAGCCACAGATTCTTCTTGGTCCCCACTTTTATTGACCTGAAGCCCCCTTAAGATTGTACCACTGAGATTGGGATGGGTTATGGGAAGAAGAGAGATTTGTAACTTTCTAGGGGGTGATGAATTATCAAATTGGTTTTATTTGTTGTGATGAAGACTGGAAGTAATTTCTTTACATATTACTTTTCTTTTTCTTTATTCTACTTCTTTAATTTTTACTATTTTTTTTCTCTGCACTTTTTATTCTTTCTATCTATTTGTTTTTCTGAATTTGAATTGCATTTAAAATTGAATATTTAATATTGAATTGCATAATAAAAACTATTGCATTTAAAATCTTTCATACAAATTAAAATTGGGAAGATTGCACCACTGAAATTATCACCAGATTGCTAAATTTTGATAGAATGATTTTTCCCTGTATTGTACTTTCCCTGGAGTAAAATAATAAAGGAAAATATGCATCAGAACATAGATGGGTCTGCACATAATACTTATTGGCATCTCTACAAATTGAATGAATTTTATTTTGAGTTTACCCTGCAGCTGCAAAGATAGCCATGTGATCCCAGGAAAAGATGCAGCTGCTTTAAGGAATGGTCAGAGATGCTTCATGTGCATACCCATATGCTCCAAACATCTCTTCCTATTCACACCGAAACACTAAAGCCTCAGTCTGACGCACCCATAAAATAGATGCTCCTGATGTTTTGAAAACTATTTTCCCTTTCATACTCCTCTAAGCCAAATATTTCAGCCATACTCTATATCAGGGGTGTGTATACCTTGTCACTGCCATATCCTATCTCAATTTTTAGAAAAAAATGGATAGATGATAGATAGAGAGATAGATAGATAATTATGACAGATAGAAAATAAAGATAGGTGACATGATATATCATAGATAACAAGAGAGATGATAGAGGGATAATAAGAGATAAGGTAAAATAACATATTGTAGACAGATGAATAAATGAATGTGTTTCCCATCTCAAAATAATTGCTTGCTTCTGTACACATGCAAGTGAATCCTTATATTATTTTTCTGCCTCTTTACATGTTTTAATTACTAAGATCAAAAGAAAAAATAGTGAGTGCAGGACACTTTAACAATTCTTTTCTTGTCTCAAAACTTTTATGAATTCAGGACCCAGAGAGAAAACTCTTGTTGGCATTACTAGAGATTTGCACTTTCTGAAAATTCAGGAAAAGTGAACTGAAGACCCTGAAAGTTGGACCTGATCAAAATCATGACCTCCATAAATGCTATGTAAACGTATATGGGACTGTAAAGAAGCATCTCTAACATTTTGGTTAACTTTCACTGTATGGAGTAGGAGTGAGCAGAGTATTTCCAAATATGAATGCACATGATTCCGTAAGTCTCTAAAACAAATAGAACTTGTGAAACATAATCATATATTTTAGCTTTTGAGTTTGTTTTATAGAAGTATTATGAAGACAAAAGAATGCCTTGGCACTTTAGAGGTCAGGCATGTAATCTTAAACACTCATATATAAAGAAGCAAATCTGCTGTACTCAACAGACTCCCCCTATGATTAGTAAGCATACCTAGCATTGGGATACGCACAACACATATGTTCTATAAGCAAGAGCTGACTTCATCAAATGCAAATTTGCACACCCCCACAAAGAGAGAACATCTGCAGAGCTTTACAGATGAAAATGAACAAAAATTGCCTCACACAGTGAAAAGGACTTTAAAAAGCTGCAAAAAGAATCACTGCGGTTTGATTCTTAACCTATCAGAAACCAGAGAACCTTTCTGTAATGTGGTTTTGGTTTAATTCTGGGATTCATTCAGCATTCTTGCCAAATGTCTAACAACTGTGGCAATTCATGAACTAACGCTAGGCAAAGGATGCCTTAGTCTCTTCTAAGAAATTAACACTTTTTTTCCTTAGGTTCCCTCCAAAATTTCGTGAAATAGAAAATGCACGCATCATCAAATGGTGAAAGGTCGCCCACAGTTGTAACATACTTTTTTGTATCAGCTCGTACCATTTCCGGTATTAGTCTAGTTTTATTTAATGATTGAATTGATTCACTCCTTTATCATTCACCCATTGCATAAAATAGTGGAGGGATGAGAGAGATCCAGCAAAGGAATGCATCCCATTATATTGCACAGAAGGTTGGAATCCTGTCTAATGATTAAACTCCTAACTAAACTCCTTTTGTTCAGCAAGATGTGAAACTCACCTCCATGTTCTTCATCTGGATTCTTGAGTGTTTCAGGTGTAAATGGCCCAGCAAAACTTGAGCTGGACATCTTCAATTAATAGTAAATAGGAAGGATCTTATTCCATATGCCTTTCTTACCTTTTGTATTAAGGATATGCATCTTTAATAAGTTCAAAGAATACACTCTGAAAGTAGAAATTGTCTGGACCTCTTTGGAATTGTGGTTTAAAAGTTTAACATCTACAAAATTTAAAGCACCTATTTTGCCCCCATTTCTTCCCCCAACACCTAAAATGAAATGCAAAATTCCCCCCCACACGCACCCAAACATGGGGAGAGGTCTTCTGAAATCTGGTGGTCAAACTAGATGGGGTAGGAGCAAATTCATTTGTTTAGTTCTCCCTATAGATGTATACTTGAAGATCCATTTTGATAGCTAAACAAAGGAGATCAAGTTTTGATAACCAGAACCACACCAATATTATTTGAGTTTCAATCTCAATTAACAATGTGCAGTTCTAAATATATGGAAATGGATTTCTTTGGCCCAGGTTTTGATTTTTGTCAACTATGAAAATTTCTTACTCAGATCCAAAAGAAAAATATTCAAAGGCAATTATCAAGAATGATTCATAATAGTGTTGCTCTTTGCTATTCACTAGTTTTTCATTCTTTTCCTTTCTTAACAAATTGTTTTACTATGTTTGAATTTGATTTTTCACAGTAGCTAAAGGGCAAATAATTTCTTTTAAGATATTCTAAAGTGATTTATTAAACAGATCCCTAATTTTTCCATTTTTGTGAGTTCTACTATAAGTACTGTAACTTAGAACTTTCATTCTCACCTCAGGTAATATAATATCATTGTGTCATGCAAGAGAGTGGGGTACATATAATTAATATTGTTCATTCAGCAACACATCCTTTTCTTCCTGGTCTTGGAAAAACCTGAGTAGCCATTTAGGACTAAGTGACTACAGTGCTGTTAAATAGCATGTCATCACCATCTGTGAGCCCATTTCTGGAATGCTGAGAACATATTGTGGGTATCTCCCAAAAAGGTCTGCAGTGGGTAGGAACCTGAGTCAGCACATGACCGCCATATTGTGTCCAATGCTGGCATATCTTTTGCAAGAAGACAAACAGAGAAAGCTGCATGAAAAATAGATTCCAAAAGAATCCCTGTACACAGATATTAGTAGAGAGAGGCATTTTGAAAAAAAATGAAAGACCATCAAACATCAAAGGGGATCAAGGGCTTAATAAATAACAAACCAAGTGCCTGTGGGCAGAACACTGAAGATCTGACCTCAGGACAAGCTGAATGAAAATAGAGGAGTCCTTAAAATGAGGCCCATTCACGTCTTATATTGCAGGTAGTTTTTATCCATGGCTAAATGTCTTCTTCTGTGCCATTTCTACAAAGGTAGACCCATGCTGTATCATCAACTCTAGACTGTTTGCCGTATATATTACCTTTCTAAGGCCGACAATTGTATTTCAACTGCACAAAAGCCTAATGGAAAAACCAATTGAGGATTCCACCCTCCTGGTCATTGATTTCCCCATTATTTAGTAAGACGAGCAGATCATTTGCCCTGATGAAAAACTTTGCTTTTCCAAAGTGCAGTGTCTTTTAACAGGGGAATGAATCATAGATGCACGTTGCTTCATCCTGAAAAATAGTCAAGATGGGTCTGATCTGACTATTTGCAGATTGATCTGGTGAATTTACATATTTGTTCAGAAGCTAAGATTGTTGAATAAAGGAAAGCTCTGCTCTTCAGAAATGGCCTGTCTTTTTGCTTTGCATAAGGTACCTTGAAGGAACATTTTGTTTGAATCTCCATCGAAGCAAAGTGTCTTTGGAAGACTTCACAGCCCACTCAATTAGCAGAAACACGGAGCCCCAGGACAGTGGTTTCATTCTCACTAAAGAGAACATCAGAAAAGAACCACAAGCTTGTTCTCCAACTAGCTTTCCTTTAAATTTAGCCCATGAAGCATGCAGGGCAAGTCTAAAGCAGGTTTGCATTGCTTGGGCTTTTGCTGCATACCCAGGAAAGGACTATTGTTCTTGCTTTTATTCAAAGAAACACTGCAAACCAAAGACCTTATCTTGGGAGCCAGTTTAATGACAACTGATGCTGAGTCCAGATAAAAGATGTGGAAAAATATAAATGCTTCCGAGGAGCACTTAGTTAACTATCAGTAGCTACTAAGCAGCCAGTCTTCAAAAGCAAGCAGCCAGTATTAGTACAGTTAGTACTGGAAGATATGTTATTCAATGTGCTTTATATTAGGAGATTCATTGGGATTTAACCCATCAAACCAGCTGCTCAATGGGTCTGCATTCATTTCAAGGGCACTTGCCTGAGGGTCTAGCACAAGGACATTGTATTCATTGTGATTTGCATATTGTAATGCAAAATTACTTTAGCAGCCATTCAAGACATTTGTAGCTGAGCTGTAAAACCTGAGTTTCAAGAAGGTGGAGTGAACAAAGGTTGAAAACGTGGAGAATCATAAACTTCAACAGAACATGAATCAAATTATTGATTAGAAACCAAGGCTGCCCAGTTTTCAATATAAAGAATGAAACACATTTAGGTACAACAACAGACATTACAAATGAAAACACTTCAGGCGCTGACATATTTTTAAAAAGCCTGATGTCACCTTTTCCTCCCAACTAGTTATCAGGAATGGGGGTGGTTATGCACTTGCAGCTTGCATTTTCAAAATCTTTATGAAACTTATTTTGTAAAAAGCTTTTTAAAATAACTTTTCAGAAGCCTTGAAAGAGAAAATGTTAAGAAAATGACTTCTATCACCCTCTCAATTCTCCCATTATATCATTTTCATTTGTTCTTCCTCTTTCAGTGGTTAATGGCAATCTTGCTTGCACCAACCAGTCTTACTGAGCCCATTGAAGTCCTAAAGAGTTTTTCTGATTCTTGGCAGCTTATAATCAATGCAAAGAATATTGTCATTGAATAGTCATCTTCAGAAGAAGCACTTACAATTAATGAGCAAGCTATTGACTAGAATGCACATTTTATTTTAACATGGTCTTTGTTCCTTTTCTTACATTCACAATGCTGAAAGGTGACACATTTAGAGCATCTCATTTGAAAAAGACTTGATGATAGTCTTTTCTAATCTGGTGCCCAGCAAATCTGATGGACCAGCATTCAGCAGATGCAACAGATTGTTACATGATAGTAGAAGTGACCATGCCAATTAAAAGTTGACAAGAGGAAAGTCAGATTTAATGGCATTTGGGAAATACTCCTCATTGCAGCAAAGGAGATGGTGATGACTGGTGGAAGTATTTATTATTGTTATTGTTCAATCACTCAGTCTTGTTGTTCAGTCACTCAATCATGTCAAACTCTTTGGGACCCCATGGACTGCAGCAACTAGGCCTCATTATTCTGCACCACCTCCCAGAGACTGCCCAAATTCACTCCCATCATATTTACAATGTTATCTGAACATCTCATTCTCTGCAGTCCCCTTCTCCTTTCACCTTCAATATTTCCCCAGCATCATGGTCTTTTCCAAGGAGTACTCTCTTCGCATTAGGTGGCCAAAAGATTGGAGCTTCAGCTTCAGTATCTGTCTTTCCAATGAATAGTCAGGGTTGATTACCCTTGGAATGGATTGGTTTGATCTTCTTTCAATCTAAGAGACTCACAAGAGTCTCTTGATCTGCACACAGGTTTCATGCAATCAAAGGCTTTACTATAGTCAATGAAGTAGAAGTAGATGTTTTTTCTGGAACTCCCTTGCTTTCTTCATGATCCAGCAAATATTGATAATTTAATCTCTAATTCTTCTGATTCTTCAAAACCAGATTGTACTACTTGTAGTTCTTGGTTCACATACTGCTGAAGCCTAGCTTGTAGTATTTCAAGCATGATCTTGCTAGCCTGTGAAATGAGTGCAATTGTATGGTAGTTTGAAGATTCTTTGGCATTGCCCTTCTTTGGGATTGGAATATAAACTGAACTTTTCCAGTTCTGTGGCCATTGGTGAGTTTTCCATA
>JANHZU010000003.1:300842-314357 GCA_032468055.1 Acrochordus granulatus
CAAAATATGCAGCTGTAAAAAGTCTGTAGGAGTGATAATTGGGTGATATAAAGTTGGGGTGAGGAACTACATAAGATCATGGAGTGTTTCACTGTCTTCTGAAAATAAATTTAAAATACAAATATTTAAGCAATTTCAATAGTACTTCTTATAAGTTCAGCAGTTAATTTCTTATACCCTGGAAACAGTAGCCTAACTTAAGCAAGGGAGTCTTCGAGAAATACTCTTTACCCCAGGAAAGAGGTCAGCTGGCAGGAATCCTCTTGCCACCCAGCAATTTTATTTATTTGCTTTAAAGAGTTTTATATCCACCTATGATTACATTTCTTAAAAGAAAGAACAAAAGTATTAATATTAGAAAAGTCCACAGAAAAATAAAAAATAGTATAAAGCAAAAAGCAAGAATAAAATTCACACGTTTATCTAACAAGAGAGGGTATAGAATAGGCAAGAATTAGTACTTTCCTGGAAAAAGAGCTCCAGGCTAGGAAGCCACTACTAAAAACTTTTCCTTTTCAGGAGTAACTTTTTATTTGGCTGGAGTTACTGATGATCTGTGATCTAACTGTGAGAACAATATTTTTTTTCTTTAAAATTGTTTCCAGCACCCTATTAGCAAGTCTAAAGATGGGTCTAGCTCCAACTAATCAAACTGACTTTGCAACTGTCACAAAAGGTTTCTAAAGTTGGAATTAATCAGATTTTTGCACATGTAGATGAATAGAATATGACCATTCACTTGAAAGAAAACTAAAATTGTGCATAAAATCTAGGCACATACACACACTTCGTACTGTATGTGTTTCCCTCTGTATCCTATTCAGATTTGGGGGGATAGTTTAGGTTTACTTATGTAGAAATGAACTCTTCACCTAAAAATTAATCAAGGTACAAGAATTCTCTTTTTGCTTATTTTTAAGAGCCAGACAAAGGCGGAGACATCATGTTTCCACAAGCCTTTAGTTACACACAAATTTCTACAGTCATCACTGACTCAGATCATGCTACACAGACATGAAGGGTTTAACTTTGGCTTTAAAAAATGCAAAAAAAGTGAGACTCTAGTTAAGACTTGTATTAATTAAGAAGGAAAAATAAATGCTTGTTGTAAAAATCAAGAAAAGGAGAATGCAGCTAGGCTGCACCCATTAAAAACTCACTAACAGTAGAAAAGAAATGGTATTTACCAGGAGGCAGCTTGATTTCACCAATAAAATGAAGGTGAAGAAGAATAGATTGGCCCATTTCATTCTGCAGAATTCACATTTTTGAATGTTGACATACTTTTAGAAAGGGGGAATGGTGGCCAAGCAGTTAAGATGGTGCACATGTCGGCCAAAAGATTGGAGTTTGGCAGTTCAAGACCCAAGCACTGTCGCATAACTCCCATTGCCTGCCCAGCTCCTGCCAACCTAGCAGATTGAAAGCATGTAAAACTGAAAGTTGATAACTAGGTACCACCTAAATTGGTGGGAAGGTAACAGCTTTTTGTGCACCTTGGCATAGCCATGCCAGCCACACGACCATGGAAGCATCTTCAGACAATGCTGGTCTTCAGCTATGAAATGGAGATGAATCGGTCAAAACTGGCAGGGGAAACCTTTCCCTTTTTTACCTTTAGAAGCCATACTTCTAAGAACAGCATAGAGGCTGTTTTGTTAGCAATTCTATAAGGCTAAAATTTCTTAAGGGATTTTTTTTTTAAAAAAGAGTTGGGAAACACTCAAAGGAATTTTCTCCCCTTCCTTATGGAAGAATACATTCCATTCTATTAGTTATTTCGTGCTTTTCTCAGCTTTATTGAAAAAGCGGTCTGTAGGCAGATGAGAATGATAAAAAGACAAGAACCTAGTGTGTGGGATATAAAATGTGCACATTTATTCATAAATTTATAAAGCTGGGGAACTAGTCAAAGAGGAAGAAATTCAGTAGGTGTTCCCTTGAATGGCAGCTATAGCAGAAACAATGTTATAGTTCAGAAATCTTTTCTTTGAACCAGATTACGAAGGATGCGCTGTCTGTACTGAAGCTACAATAATTACAAAGAGTCTTCTAGTCCCTTCATGCACAATGCTAACATTTTTTCTCATGCCCATTCCAGCTAGCATTTTATCAGTCTGGACAAATCATTCACCTAAATGCTGAATCACATTATTTAGACAATTTCAGAGTCTGGAACTTGGGAACTCAGGCAGATCCTTGAGACAGGAAATATTATTCTCTCCACAAAAATGATGGTTTCATAATCAGTGGTGAATAAATCATTTCTGGGTACCAATTCCTAGAACTGCAATACATTCAAAATGACTCTATTCTGAATTGTTGCTTTGTCAGTCTGCTTCCTGAGATCTGCTGCAATGTCTCAAGATTCTGGCCAGAGTTACTTAGGTGAAGTAATTGGACTTGTCAGCTGGTAAGGCAGTGATCCTGTAGCCAAATGGTTTGTGCTAGACAGTCATACAGCTCCTTCAGGGTATGATCGCTACCTTGGTCTTTACCTAATATCTGGTAATTGAAATAATACCCCCTGTACTCACTGTCAGTGTGGCTAGATGAAGGTCCTTCTTCCAAATAATTTTAGCAATGCTACCAAAGTTTGTTGTTCATTCATCCTCATTCAATTAGGATAACTCTCACAAACTTATTAGTGGGCTATCAAATTCAGAGTTCCTGGTGATGATAAATGCTGATCTTTAACCAACCATCTCTCCTTTGGGAATATAGATATATTCTTCAAATAATAGGAAAAAAATTACTCCTAGACTGTATTGAGGTGCGGTGGCACAAGTGGTTAAGAGCTCAGTTTGCCAGCTGGAAAGTTGGTGGCCTGAGTTCCTGCTGTTCCACCTCAGCTCACGCCCACCTCGCAGTTTGAAAGCACACAAGCGCAAGTAGATGAATAGGTACCGTCCCTTCCAGCGGGAAAGGTAACAGTGTCTGTGCGCCTTGGGCATATAGTCATGCTGGCCACATGACCACGGAAGCATCCTCAGATGAACACTGGCTCTTCAGCTTGGAAACAGGGATGAGCACCGCACCCTAGAGTCGGTCACGACTGGCAGGGTCACTTTTGCCTTTGCCTAGACTGTATTAATGGATTCTCATCCACCAGCATAGAGAATGAATTATTTTTTGTCCTTAGCTTTTGGGTTCCATTGGGAATCCATCCTCAGAGGATGGAAGAAACCAAAAGCATACACACTGTAAGCCATAAACACACACAATTGCTCAGCTGAAACACAAAATCCTGGGTCCTTTAAGCACAACCTAATGCTTTGGTTAATGGATCCCACCCCACCTCCAGTCTATCTCATACTACAAACCACTGTAGGTCTTAAGTGCAGAGTATGAGTGAGGGAAGGAGAGGAGGAGGGAGGGGGTGGAAAGATTAGAAGTGACTCTGTTGGGTTTTTTGCTTGTTTTTGCTTTTGTGGAAAAGTATATTATGGCACAGTATACTACTTCTCCTCCTCCTCGCAATTCTTTAATGAGATAGATCAGCATAGAAGGAAACATAATTTGTTTTCCTTAATTTTCTCCCATGTCAGTTTTCTATTCTTTTTTTTTTCTTGTACCAGAATATTACCATTTAGCTTCAGTTCACCACTGTCCCAGCACTTTGCTTAGTCTATACCAGTGTTTCTCAACCTGGCAACTTGAAAATGTATAGACTTCAGCTTACAGAAGCCAGCCATGCTGGTGAGGGAATTCTGGGAGTTGAAGCGTACACATCTTCAATTTGCCAAGTTGAGAAACACTTCTGTAGACTGTTACCTCTCCTAAGTCATTTACTTTGCATTTTGTCTTTTGTTCATTCTATTATTTGATTAAATTGTTTAATGTTCATCCCAGTCCACCCCTCCAGATAAAACCCTTTCATCTCTATATTAAGATTTCTTAAATTGTGTTCATTGAGGTCCTGTACTGATTCCTACATGCTTATTTCTCAACGTATTATTCTGGATTATCAACAACCAGTTCTCCAGTGTCAGAAAGGAGAGTAATTTATATTCCTATATCTATCCCTTAAATAGAGAAAATCAGGTCTGGGATGTGGGTAAAGAACCGAATACTGAACAAGCCTAATAAGAAACCAAAATTTGTTAGTAATTATCCAGGCTTTTTAAAAAATGCGATAAAAGCCATCACTCTCCCACTGTCGAACTCTGTTTAGATGTCAAATGTCATCAGTGTCATCCCCTGGTTCTTTCCGTGCGTTTTCTGCATTTCTCAAGCTCCCTGCTTTTTTAGAAACCCACAAATTAAACCATAATTTGCTTTATAAAAATAAATTATAGAGCATCATTTTAAGCTTTCATTTTGCCAAGACATCTAAAGTGCTTAAGGTGATTCATCTTAAATTTGCTTTCAAATAATTTCGACAACAGCCATTAAGTAATGGATCTCATATCTGGGACTTTGTTCTGCTGACGTCAGGTAACAAGCACAAAGAGAAGATAAAGCCTTTTTCTCCTTCATCCTAAGGTGTTTTTCAAAGCCTCAAGCAAGGCCACACACTTGGCACACAGCAGGAGGAAACCTTGAGCAGACACTGGGGAAAGCAAATGTGAAATAACTTGCATTCCAGAATTGACAATTGTCTTCCAAAATTAATTCCCTTCCCTAGTAAAACTTTGCTAGCCAAGACACAGAGCAACCATTCAAGAGATGGTGAAGTTATTTTATTCCAATTTAATAAGCTAGCCTATTGTTATATTGTCCCCTGGAGAGAAGAAGAATGTTACTTAAAGGCCTTTTGTACGTGTGTTCTTAAGTAATATGTGTATATACAATTCCCAGGAAGAAAATGGGGACATGCTGGACTTACCCTATATACTTGTGTGCAATTTAGAATGTCAGATCAAATTGTAATACACTAAACCAAAACAAAGAGTGTTATTGTGAGAGTATGCCATACCCCATAACTCAGGATCTAACCATTCTATCCTGCTATAAAATTGAGTCTGCATTTCCATTCAAGAACAGACCCTCATGCGTACATAAAGTAATTTCAGATTTTTATCAGTTCCATTTCATTTCAAGACTAAATTGTTTTAACTATGAGACACCCCAATGTGAAGACTACTGCACAGCTAAAAAAATGACTGGAATAGTTCAAAGTGTCTATTTAAAATAGGTATAGCCTGTTTTTCCATTTGTAAAGGAAAATTACTAAAATTACTGCAACTAAAGTCCTCTATACATTTACTGAAAGTGAATCACATCTGAACTTATTAGGATTATTTCTAAGAAGACATGTCATGCAACTCCTGCTCTCGCTTACCCCCTCTCAAAGTACAAAAAGTTAACTAGAAATCCCAGTGTGTCTTGGAGATAAAATACATAAAGCTCAATGTATAACTTTGAAAACAGCAACAGCTCTTTTTATTGTATACAAAGCAATGTTTGAAGCATCGCCCAAATAGGAGTTTTGAATAATTCCCTTAAAATACATGGCATGTATCAGAAACAGAGTAATATGTCAATATTTGTATGATTATGATCGTGATCAACTAGATCAACATACAACATTTGTATGTATGATCGTGATCAAGACTATTATAACTAGAGTACAGAATGACAAATTTTTATAGACATGAGCAAAGTTGTTTGCTGGTTTGTTTGATTTTAAAAGTACTATCTGTATCACAGGGTAGGATCCATATTTAGTCATGCTTAGAGAACAATCACTAAATTAATGGAAATTTAATTTGTCATGATTGACTTATTCTGTTAATTCCAATTGTTCTATGTTAAGCATGATTAAGGTTAAACTACATATTACTTTTATTTCACCAGGTAATGGGATTGACCACAAGTTGGTGGGAAAAGGATTATGGCCTTGGAGATGTAATTAGAAGCTGTGTTTCCATAATAAGCATGGATTTTTTAGTATCTCTTGTCTATTTCTGAAAGGAGTCTTCTAGTGTGCTATGTTGGCACATGCTTGTTGCTAATACTGCTACTTGCAAGCATGTGCTTTACTATATTGATCCATAGTATTTGTCTTACCCAAAATTAACCTTGGGGATTCAAATAGAAGATATGGGCATTTTAACCCTCTGTGTTAATCTCTGTATTCACAATTCAGCCAATTCTGGTAATGCGTATACCCAAAGCATGATCCCCATTTCAGCCATATTGTTTGCAGGCACAAGGATCCCAGAACAGATGACCATATTAGGAGAAAAAGACTGAACTCTGATTGATTCCCCTCCCTTTTTCTGACAAGAAGAAACCTTTATCTCTGTTGATTTTCCAAGTCCTATTTTTGAAGAAGTCAAAAATGCACAGCGTTTAGCCTTTCTTGTAAGTCTATCTTGAAAACATTGATTTTCATAAAAACTGGACTGCTCTGTCAACAACTTCTGATACTGCATGATTTTTTATATTTTGGTTATGAGATTAATCATTCCATTTATCTGGTTAGAATTCCTGAACTTCACATGGGACTTTGGAGAAAAATTTTAGAGATACTGGTAGTAGGTCAGATGAATTTCAAAGTCTGGCATTTTCATGGCTGGTTTGGAGAAATATAAATCTAATGAAGCAATACAGTAAAGCAAATACACAGGCAACAGTACAACCAGCCACATATGTTCTGACATTATCCACCTGGAATTGTGTAATTTCAGAAACAGACTGGAGGGTTTCCCCTCCCCCAAATACTCATCAAGGGTATTTATACATTCCAAACTGGTTTTGAACTATACTCAGAAGCATTCAACCATTACTAATCAAGGTAGTTTCCCAAAGCTGTTGTCATATTGCTGCCTGGTTCAGTGGTGGATTTACCACATGCCGACAGTGCATCAGAGCATTCAAATGACTGATGGCCACTTCAATCATTCCAGTTTAGTTTTATCACATCAGTCAACACCAACCCTGGTTTGGATTCTACCCAATATTTGCATCATTTAAGTTTAATAAAGAAGAGCAAAATTATTGGAAAAATTAATTTAATGTCAAAATAGAAAACAAATAAGCAAGTAAACACAAAATAAACAAGCAACAGCAAAGAGAAGGCTATAGTTGTATAATAAAAGCTGGGCCTTCACAAGTCACAAATGTTAAAATATATAGGACAAAAAAACCTCCTTTGTGTCTGTACTGTCTTTGAATGGCTCCAGGGATTTCATCTGAGCTAAAACTGAATAATTTCTGGGCTCACACATTTCTTTGTTTTATTCGTTCAAGAGAGATAATAAAAGCAACAGAAATCTTCAGTCTGAGAAAGAACAGAAGATGAGACATACTAAGAGCCTGAGGGTACTCCTAATTTTATTTATGTTTTAAGTCCTTTCACTATCAAAATCAATAACAGTTATTACCACTAACCTATCAGTAACATTACATAGGAAGAATACTCATAAATTATCTGCAATGGATTTCTGAAATGCCAAGAAATATGTAAAATAAAGCTTCCCTTCTTATCTTCTTGATGACAAATGAGAAAGAACCTTTGTTCCTCCTTTAAACAAGCACTAATCCAAACAAAACAATCAATGGACTTTTTAAGTCTGCTGGTCATTTGACCCAAATATTTGTATCCTGTGATTTCCACAGATCTGATAGTTGCCTGGAAAAGCAGAAGGATCATGATTTGTTATAATTTAAGGAACAATTCTGCAGAACAAAATGAGACATTGAAATATTTGGTGTGGTGAATAGGATAATGGATGTTCGTCAATGAAGTCATGAAACTTAAATACGTATTTAACGAAGATGAGACAGACTGGTGTGGCTGGACTTTGAGGCACAAGTGAACAGTTATAGCTCCAACTCAATTTTAGAAAATGTTTAGATGAAACAGCTCCTTGACTTCCTAGTAATTTTTTTATTTTTTTAAATGTTCTGCTTCAATAAAGAGCTGAACACAGAGCTACAAATGATAAGAAAACTAGAACATACTCCCAGTACTTTAATTATGTTTTGAACAAACAGTTTGGCTAAGATCTTAATCCTCTAGACCTGTAAATAATAACTCCAAAACAAATGGGCCTTCCTTCAAGTATACCTGTCTAGGATCAGGTTATCAGTACATTGAAATATTTCTGGACAGAACATATGCAGACATACATGTTTTTTAAAAAGAAGAACTTTGGATGGTCATTTCAAATATAACTTAGACTCAAATAACTGACTACTCTCAACTTTTTTTAAATATACAGCATTTAAAATTAGAGTGCATAAACTGAATATGGCAGAAAGCTGTGGGAAGGTTCATGAGATTCTGTTCAATATTTTCCTATGAAAATTACTAGGAGTGCGCAAATTGTCCAAAAGAGACTTTTATATTTGCTTCCTGTAAAACAATAGTTGATAAGAGAGGGGATTTTTATCCCTCACATGTTTTTCTACAGCAGATAAATTCTAGTTCACCATATCTTTAACAAAAAATAATGCAAATTCAAAAGTTGAGAGGAGATAATGGGATGAAGAAGTTGGTGGGTGCAGTGTAGTAGACTCTTAAGCTAACAACCTATAACTTGTAAAAAAGAAAAGACATAATTTAAATGAAAAATAAATTAGTCAAATGCCCTGCTAAGTGCTATCAATAATACAAAGAGCATCTAATGAGATTCCCCTCTCCCACAGTCCCATATTTTTAACAAAATTATATCATAATGTTTTTAAAAAATGAAATCACATAAAAAATTAGGCTGGAGGTTTTTTTGAGAAAAAAGCCAATGTTTTGTTAAATTATTCCCTAGTAATTTAAACTGAAACTATTTGTCTTGCTGATGGTAAAATTGCTTTATAAATTGAAGCAGATTCAGCTTTAAAATATTCCACTATAATGTAATCCTATTAATTTTATTTGGAGTACTGGAACTGATAAAGATTGTTATAATATTCAGATTTTCATTTGTTTATTCTTGGATTGTCAGAAAATCTCAGCAGAGACAGTGCTGAAAATAGACTATTATCTAGTGCTAGATAACGTGTGCATTTAATACTTAAATAAAAGGTATTAACATTTGAAATTCATACTTGGCTAAGGAATGCTGATCTACATTATCTAATATTTTTATTTTGGAAATATCTATTATCACTGTTTCTTCAATATTCAGAGAAAAAATTAACATTTTAGTAACTGAAATCTGGATATTTAAACTCTTTGTTTTTGTTTTCACTGTGTATTTTCAGTCATTTTCATGGAGTTTTATTCAGACAATTTTTGTTGCAGACATACTGAGCTTGTTCCAACCCAGAGAAAAGAGAAGGTGCTTGCAATGAAATAGGTAGAAAACCATGCATTTCTAAAATTTCTTTTCCTTGGAAAATTGGGAGGGGATAGTAGGTGTTAGCTTAAAGCCCATTTTTCTAGATCAGAATTTCAGATTCAGAATAAGCTCAGTTTTATTCCTTGGCTTGGTATCTGAAATATTCAGTTTTATCTCTCATTAAAAGGTAAATGGGTCAATAATTCAGGTAGTCAGCATTCTCTCGCATTCTCAGCATCACTGCAACTAAACAATGCTGATGTCAGGATGAATATGACACTACAAAATTCAACAAAGAAATGGGAATAGCAGAATGCATAACATAAGCTAAAGTAGCTTTATTTCCAAACATATCAGAGGTTTAGAACTTGAAATGTACTGAAAGGGATTGAAGGATATACCATTTTATCTGAGAAGCTATTACTTTTTATTTATCAGCCTGATTTACAAATAACAAGTGTGTTCATTGTAACCATTAGGTCTTGAAAAAAGTAAGCAAGATCAAAGGTACCTTGTACTCAGATCGAAGATTTCTAGGTAGAACATATGGAGGTTGAACTGAGGAAGGCTTTTTTGGATTGTAAGCATTTAAAAAAAAACAAATAAATACACGCATATCACTGCTTCCTACCTACCTGTTTACCTAACTTAAACAGCTGCCCTGGGAATCTGAAATAAATTCTGTATTGTGATATATCTGCATTCATGTGGAACACTTAAATTCTCCCAGATGGGATTTTCTTAAGAGCTCCAACTAAAAGGACACTAAGTAAACATGTCTGTGGCTTATTTGTGATAGACAATAATAATATTTGAGCCTGCATGCATATTTGAGAGATGGATTCTGGCACAAAGTGGTTCATGTGTGAAAAGCCTGCCTTGACATTCACTCCAAGTAAAGTCACATGTGAAGTGTGTCTTTAAATCACATTTCCTGAGCGGCTTTCCCATCGGATTCAATGGGGACACACATGCTGCCCTTCCAGCTGGTAGCCATCTGCCTAAGTGACAACTGCCAGGTGGAGTAATGCACGTAAAATCAAGGATCAAACACTAAATAAAGAGATAATACTCTGAAAGCAACTTTGTATTGTAATTTGAAAATCAGGCATTTTGAAATCGGTTCCATGATTTAAGAGGAGGGAGGAAAGAGAAAAACTGAAGCGGGGAGGGGGGAGAGGAAATCCACATGATTAAGGCATATGGCTGTTTTGCACTTGTGAAAACAAACACATGCTCAGGATTGCTTCCTATGCTACATCAGAGAAATTGAGATTCGAAGCTGGGATTGACTGAATAACATTCCTGAGAAAGTACATCAAAATGTGCTAATTGAAATTTTCCTGGAAATAGAAATATTAGTTCTGGATGTGCCATTCTTCTGAGGATAACAAAAAAAAATATTTAAAACTATTTGGAGCTATTTCTTATTCCACAATGCTGAGGCTGCTGTTTATATCACCAAGACACATTCATGCAATTACAGATCATGTTATCTTGCTGTGGTCCAGCAGAATTCTCTAAACCTAGAAAGTTTTGGTCTATACTCCAAAATATGAAGCAAATTTAAACTAAGGGGATACCTATTTTCTTTACCTAACTATATGTCCTCCTCTAAAGCTTCTGATGAGGCCTCCAGAGCCCTCCCAAATGTTACCATTTTTTCCTCTTTAATGTGCTAGTCAAGGAAATGATTCTACAAATTGGGAGGGATGGTATTCATTCATTTTACTAATTAAAGCTTCAGCTAGGTTAACCATGAATGAAGTTTGGTTCTGTCTTCATTATTTTTGGCAGTCTGTTCTCCAGTTTGCCATTTAAAGGTCTAATATGGTATTTTGCCTGAAAAATTGCCCATCCCTGATAGGGAAAAAAGGGAACGGGTTTTTGCAGACTCTTCTCTAAGTAAGGGTGTTTTTTCTGAAGGAATACCAGGCTGTTTAGCAAGCCCACCACCTCTTCATATTGAATGATTTCTTATTATAAGCTAATAGGCCAGTATATTCTGTAATAATATTTTGATACATCTATTTGAAAAGTAACCACATTCATCTCTTTCTAATTCAGTTTTGAAAATATCAAAGCAAGGGACTTGCTGAAACAATGAAGTCCTATTTCTCATCACAGTCCTTTTCCATAGCAAAGGGACTGCAGATTTCTAAGAAGAAAATACTTAGATTTGGGTCCCCAGTAAAAAGAAGTATAGAGCTAGATATTTGAACAAATATATACTGTAGATATACACTCTCTCTGAGTGTGTAATGTCTCAGTAAAAACATTAATCCAGTGTGTACCTGACATGTTTCATGGAAACATTGATATTATGGAGTGTTAGAAAGCAATCAAAAAGACCCTAGAGATGAATACACTCAGAACTGTAGAAATGACAGTGGATTTTAGGAAGAGACCTACTATTTTATCCCCACTTACCAGACTCAGCAACACAGTATCAGTAGTACAGTCCTTCACATTTCTAGGCTCTATAATGTCCCAAGACTTAAAATGGGCAGCTAACATCAGCACCATTATTAAGAAGGCACATCAGAGGATGCACTTCCTATGTCAGTTCAAGAAGTTCAATCTGCCTCAAGAGCTGCCAATACAGTTCTAAAAGGGATTATTGAGGCTGTCCTTTTCACAACTATCACTGTCTGGTTCAGTGCAACAACCACACAGCACAGATACAGACTCCAATGTACTTTATAGTCAAGATCACAGAAAAGATATCTCAACTAGCTTGCCCTCCATAAAAGACCTGTATACTGAGATGGTCAAGAAAAGGGCAGAGAAGATATCTGCAGATCCCCCTCACCCCAGAAACAATTTGTTTGAACCTTTTTCATCTGTTAGGTGCTACAGGGTACTGCATACCAATACTACTAGACACAAGAACAGCTTTTTCCCCTGTGCCATCATTCAGATGAATACTTGACTCATGCTATATGATCATGCTACAAGATAGAGCAGAAACAGAGAATTCTAATTAGCCATAAGTTCTGTCTAATGTATATACATACTTATTAACCTAAAACTTTATAATTCCTTATATTGACTGCATATTTACAGAATAATTTGTTATGCATTATCTTACTGCTGTTTATTGTTGCTGCAAGGACACTGAGAGCTGCTCTACCAGAGACAAATTCCTACCCTGCATGGCCAATAAAAATATCTGTATCAGACAGAATATCATAGAGCTGAGAAAATGCCAAAAATTGTATGCTAAATAATTAAGCAAGTGAGGCTTCTTAAATGGAACCTGGAATAAAAAATAGGAAGGAGCAGGATGAAAACTAAATTTCATATACTTAAATTTAGAGTTCATCATGAGTATTCCTTGCATCTTTAACCATTTTCCCCATTTGTACATTCAACATTACAATGCTATGAACATTTTGAAAGAGCTTTGGGGTCCATTCCAAAGGTTACATTGTAAAATATTTTTTAAAATATACAATTAACACAGATTTCCTGATAAAGCTTGTTGATCCATGAAGAAGAAATCAAATATCTCTACATCTACTGTACTACACTGCAGTTGTGCTGCCAATAACAATTATAAGTCTTCGGGAGCTATGATTCCTTCACTATAATACCATTTCCCAAAAATGATTACTATCTATCTCTAGGTTGGGCAGAGTCAATAACTCCTCTCTGGGATAGAGAAAGACATGCTCTATTAGAGATTCTACTGCTTACGTGAGTGGGGTTTATTTCCTCAAAGAATTTCAATTAGTTTCTGAAGAACAGGAAGCAGGTGATGCTTCCATGAAGCACCAGCTAAGAAGGCAATTTTCAGGTAGCCAACAGCTAAGAGGCAATTTTCATCCTATTATATTGTGTTCTGCAGGCGACAGATTGAACTAGCGAGCAGTTGAATGTGAATGTGTTAGCAGTAAATTTTGAGTTGGCCTCATCAGTTGTGACAGAATTTCAACTTTTACTTCGATAGGTAAGAAAAATATAGAAAAAATCCACAGACATTTCTTTGTCAAGAGAAGCTGCAGATCTGAAATCCTACTGACATTAACAACCCTAATGAAAGTAGAAATAATGTGAAATGCTTTTGGGTGTTTGTATGTTTGTGCACATGTGTGAAAGAGGGGCAAAGATAGAGAAATAGGGGATTCTGAACACATTTGCTAAGAAAATTTTGAACAGCAAAAATGTCCTTAATTTTCTTTCAAGAAATGCTGGGGTATTAAACCTTTTTTTAAGGAAGGAAGGAAGGAAGGAAGGAAGGAAGGAAGGAAGGAAGGAAGGAAGGAAGGAAGGAAGGAAGGAAGGA
>JANHZU010000003.1:315098-332602 GCA_032468055.1 Acrochordus granulatus
AAGGAAGGAAGGAAGGAAGGAAGGAAGGAAGGAAGGAAGGAAGGAAGGAAGGAAGGAAGGAAGGAAGGAGAATCTTATAAAATTTAGACTCAATGTGGCTTTAAATTTTTGTTTTAATTTTGGTGTTATAACAGATTATCAACACAGTTATTAGTTACTGCTAAAATAAAATATATCCATGGAAAAAAAAACAAATTCTGAGTGTTGTCTGAGCATATCAGGTCAAGGAAAGCCTACACAGATCAAGAATGGGCAACGTATACATTTACCAAAAAAAAGATATTTATATCTTCCAAGAACATGCTCATAAAACTGGTACATTTTATTTTACAAATTCAGCTTTATAATAGACATGCTAAGCCTCTAATGTGAATTGCCTCCCAAATTCCCTCAAAGAAGCAGACATTTACTCTCACTACTTTCTTAATATTATTGCCATGGTGTCTTCCATAACTCTTAGAAACAAAAAATAAAAATAAACTGCAGTCCCTGCACAGAGGAAAGTTTCCTATTGCTGGTATAGATTATTCTTCCTTTCGATAAAAACAGCTTGAGAAATCTGGAAAAACTCATATTCACAGTGCCTATGACTGATATGTGCTACACTTGACTGAGTTGGCAGGGGAAGCTTTTAATGTGAAGTTGAAGAATCTCAGGATGATCTCGGATGACTTTAACCTCTGTGCTGAACTGCCTTAGTAGGTTCATCTCAGAATGTCATGGTACAACCACGCAGCAGAACTGTTGGAAATTGCTTGCTGTAATCTATCCCTCTACTAGTTTTCTCAGAAGTCCATTAGACAAATTTGAAAAGTACTTTGAAGAGTACTTTCCCTTCATGCTGATTTGCAAATGGATTTGATACAATATTTAGAGAAGTGTCCAATGAATATCTGGTGCAGTTATGTGGAAATAATTCTGATTTTGGAGGCCTAAGGATATATTTATTATCTAGCTATAAAGAGCTTTGATCCTTGCTCACCTCAGCTTATTTGAGTTATTTGACGAGGAGTGATTGGATAGATTCAGAAATTTGTAAAGATATATTTCTTTGTTCAGAGTGGTCGTCCAGCCATAAAAGTTACAACAGTGTGCATATAATTGAAAATCATGATTTCTTTAAATCCAATGTTTATAACAAGTTCTACCACCCCTTTACAAATATATTTTGAGGGGAAAATATAAGACAGGGAAGTATCCAAATAGCTGCTACACAGCTTATCCTGATCCATTTCACTTAGGGGTTCATATTGGTTTGAACCTCTTTTAAGTTTGTGTTCAAGCTGAAGACCTTGTGTTGGAAAGACACAAAAGACTTTGAAAGAGATTTCTCCTAGAATGAGTTCCCCATTGGAATACCAGGTTAGGGTCAGATTGTCATAGAGAAAATCTATGTGTATCGTTGCAAAAAGCTGATGCCGACTTGATGGCAAATAATCAATCTGTGTCATATATTCTTCTTCTATAAGAGAAAAGAAAAAAATTGACAACCTTCTGAAAAAAATTGACAACCTTCTGTAACAGAAATCACTTTCTCTGTTTTCTTAGGCATTCCTAATTCTGTATCCTATCATTACTAGGTAACAATTTCAAAACTTGTCAGAGCAACAAGATGTTGTCGCATTGCACTACCTGCAAGATTGACTCTGTCTGACAAAAGAAGGAAAGAAACTGACCTGTTTCTTCTATTACCTCAGTTCACAGCTGTGTGATAATTCCCTGGACAATTTACATGCCCCAGGCAGAGACTGTGTTTAAGTAATTCTGTCTTAAGTTCTAATATGAATCTAAAAATTGTTGTCTAGTCTTATTTGTAAGCACTGAGTCTTGTTATGATATTGACAAGGCTATGGAACCTCTAACAATATCTAAGGATTATACATACCTGGCAATATTATGTACTTACTACCCTCTTCCACCTTTCTAGAAGTAGAGCTGAGGGACCTATGGCCCTCTAGAACTTTAAATCCTAGCCATGTAATTCTTCAGTGGCTGAGAATTATTTGAAGCTGCCCTTAGACTGTCAAAGTCTACTGTCAAAGCTTAATCATAAATGCAGAGAAATTTATGTACCAGTTGTGGTTTTGCATGCCTTGATGGATAATTGTGTATCTTGAGCCATACTGATAATGTCCCATGTTGTCTATGAATTTATAATTTGGAAGCATCTGAAGAAGAAAGAATTTTCATATTTAATTACATTCATAAAGGTGCAGTTTTTCCTTAGGTGATAAAAATGACATTCTTAGTTTAAGTAAAGCACATGCACACACAAAAATGTAAAAATTGATGCAATGAAATTACATATTTATCTCTGTGGGCCAGCTCAAAATGGTCAAGCGATGTTATTGGCAGACCCAACATTGTCATTTCCAGAGAAGCTCTCAGCCCAGCTGTGTTCCGGGGTAAACTGTATGATTTTGCCAAATTTCCATCAGCACACTTCTCATGAGGTTCCCATTATTTCTCTTAACCAAATTAAACAGAAGCCATAAGAAAATTTCTTGTATGCTTGTTATTTCCAAGAATGTGATGACTCACGATCCAAAACACAACCCAGTAGTTCTATTTTTTCATCCTAAACTAAGATCAGGAAACTATGACTTTCATTTTTGCAAAAGACTAAGCCAGGATTTTGAGTTAACCCATTTCTTTCTTAAAGAGCAATTCTTATCCCACCCACAAAAGCCACAAGATGAGCTGCAGTTGGCATGAATGTACAAATGCTTATAGATGGGGATGAATAGAAATTCATTTGAGTAACATTTTAACTTACCTTATAGCATACTTTTGAACTGAAAATACAGTTTGAAAGTGAAGTCTAAAAATTCATGCTTCTCCCAGCTGAACTCAAAACTGTGTATGTTGACAACCGCACACAATATATATTAGCAAAATGTGCAAAAACATGCATTGCAAAAAATGTTTCTAAAAATATTTATATTCTGTCAAAAGTTTTTTTGCAAGCTTTTGAAAGGAAATTTGCACACACATTGAACAGATTTGATAATGGGGCCAAAAGTGAGAGAGAGACAGAGAGAGAGAAATAAGATTCAAAAAATCCAACAAAAAAACAGTCATTCGTATAGTTATATAGGACATCATATTTATTCTTCTATGCATTTCATATGACTCCATTATCAAGAAGAACTATAAAATATAAATTACAAGAATTTAATTAAAACGTTAGTAACCTTATTTAAGGTTAAAATTTACATACCACATGTAAAAACAATGTACCTAAACTAAAGCCGTATATGTTGTGGGGAAAATAGGAAGAGGAAGGTTATGTTCACTAGCTTGAATTATTTGTAAAAATAATAAAGGCAGGACATAGATAAATAGATAAATTTCCCTTGGAAACCAGGGCTGAAGGAATAACTATGAAGTCACTTTAAGCCATAGCTATATTTAATTGCTAGCTTAAAATTAATCAAGATAGAGCTATGAATATAAAATGTTTCCCTGCATATTAAAATTATGTGTTCTTTAGTCAAACTAATATAAAATTAAGAAAATTATGTTTAAATTTAGAACTTAGATTTTGTTTTATATTTCTCTGGAGATCAAAACAATATTACACAAATCTGATGATAAAGTGTTCTTGTCTTCCTTGGGGAAAGTGGCATTTCCTCTGTAAACTGCCCATTTTGTATTAATAATAATGGTATTCCATTTCAAACAAATTACAAATAGTCTTAATATTCATAACAATGTTCTACGAAGTAAAATCTCCCCACAGGCCAATTTTTATAAAAATGTAACATTTAAAGCCAACGTACAATTAGTAATTTATATTAGAGTTCTGTGGACTGTAATTTACCAAAAGTAGTTTTATACTTTGCTGTAAGGAATGTTAATTTATGAAAAACAGAATTGTTGCCATATCTAAATTGAATTAAAAATATTCAATTTACCTTATACATGAAAATTATGCAAATCAGTTTGTCTATTGTGGAAATATGCAACTTCACTTTTGTATAGGCTTCTTAAATCTTCAATTACTTTTTTGAAAGTTCTAAACCTTCATACCCAAATAGGTCTCCTTTCCCACAAATGAAAATATTTTCTGAACAAAGATCCTTCTCTACCATGAGGCAGAGTGAGACAACCACATTCAGCCATTAATTTATCCATTTCCCTTGGCTGGGACATAAAATTGTGTTATTCCCTCTACGCCACCCCATGTTAAACTGCTTCCTGCCTATGTATGCAGTACAGCATGTTTTTGATAATGTACAATTAATAAAGAAAACATGATCTTAAACTTTATTTTAACAAATATTTAAATAAGTACATTTATTTTGATAAATTCTAACCTTATCTATACATTTAAGATCCTATCTGTGGATTCTAGAAATTAGAGTTGATATTCTATACTTCCTTTTTTTTAAAGTTTAATTTTTAGTGAAAAAGCAACAAACCCTATATTTCTTCCCAGCAGTTTTCTAGCAACTTTACTCCTGCATATTCCCTATGTATAAAGGAAAAATTTTGTCAGCAGAAGCTGTTTTGCTCATGAGATAAATTTTACCAGAATTATACATTCAAATTCAGATCTTCAGTAAACTTTGAAAAGTAAAGAGAACAGTCCTGACAGCAATGCAAAACATGACGATTACCCAAGGAATTCTCATACTTTGATACAGCAGAGAAATTACATCGTTCACACCTTTGGCATGTCTTCCTATGAAAGAGGGAAGGGTGGATGGTACTTGTGACAACCTGCATTGCCTTTGAAGGACGACCTGAAGCAGACAAGTTTAGCCATGGCAAAGCCAAGCAAAATGTGGCAACCTGTGTTGTTGAGTAACAAAGATTCTCAAATTGTATGATAGACTTTACACAGAGAGAGGGACAGAAAGAGAAAGAGAGAGGGAGAGAGAGAGAGAGATGGATGGATGGAAGGATGGACAGGAAAAAGAGATGTATAGATATTGAAAGGGTTCCCATGAAGAAGTAACACTAAGCAAAAGGTTGGTTATGTTGAGGTAAGAAAATTAAGCCACAGTATAGGACTACAAGAAAAATCCAAACAATCACTCAGTGCTTACAAAGAATATCTATATCTTTTTGCTGTCACCTAATGAATATCCATAAATTGTAACTCAGTCCTCTGCATGCAATTCTAAATCTGGTATACTTAGCACCAACACATCCACCAGAGATATATATTATAAAATGAACCAGTTTATAAAATGACAACAGCAATAATTCCAGGTATTCAACTTAGGAATCTACCCTACTATATGCAAATAAGCACCCATAGATTGAGTAAAAGGTCATATGGACTTTTTTAATGCAATTTAAACCTAAAATCCTATGCTAGGATGTTTTGAAAAGCAACTGCCTTTCTTCTACAAACATTTGTGTTGAAAATAGATTTATTTTATATTATTCGTATATGCAGTATCTCCAAGACCTGAAGGGCTAATTCATAAGTTTCATTAAATGCTGCATGACATAAGCCAATAACCATTTTTAATGCCATATCCTCCTGATGCTATCTTTGTCTCATCTCAATCATTCCTGAAGCAGCTTGAAATCATCTCCAGCTATTTCAAATTTATGACAGTGTTTTCCCTCTTCTTCCACATAACTTTTGCCATTGATAATGACCTGGCATGCTATATCAATCATGTGGTTGCTGAAGCAGTTGCAAGTGGGATCAATCATGTTCTTAATGGCAATCTTACTATGCTATGGGAATGTCCTCTCCACTCACAATTATTGGGATCTACCCTTTGCAGCCATTTTAACTTGAGGAAACTATCAGATGATCTGCCAGAGAAGGCTGATCTCTGCTTTGGAAGCATTCAGGTCGTAAACTCAGGTTTAGTACTCCTTGAAAAGAACATTGTGTTTAAAAACAGAACTAGCACTCTTTTGAGGAAGCCCTAGACCCAGATCGCATAGTAGGTTGAAGTTGAGTTCTGCTGGATGTTGGCATTGTCACCATTAATTGCATTACAGGTTTTCCACTGGTTCTATTATAAAAGAAGTTAATGGAGCCATTTTTTTCACATTTGTTAGTACTTTCATGGCTCAAATCAGTGCTAGAAGTATGTCCAAAACTAGCCCAATTGTCTAGTCACTGACCTCAAGCACTTCTGTATTTGTGACTAAACTTTAGGTCACTTGAAGGTGGCTGAACATTCATTTCAGGCACCTGCTTACACTTACCTAACCATTAGGAAGAGTGATTAGTGGCAGGAGGGGATACCAAGCTGAGAAATCTTTTCCCACATGTGGCAGAATATGTTTCGTTTATGAGGAGAGGAAATTTTATGTTGACTTACTTTTCTGCTGGGTCTAGGATTGGTACATAGCACTTTAATGAAGCTGCCTGGATATATCCGTAAACAATTTCCATAAAATGATCTGACCAAATATTACAAGAAGAGGACAGAGGTGGATGTATGAGTTAGAAATGCTGTGATGTGATTTTTTTTCCTCTCCTTTTATTTTTAGTACATTTTCATGGGGCCAATAGTTAAAAGCCATGCTAGGGCTTCATTATCAATTCCATTGGAGTTGAACAGTCAGTAAATTTAAAATCATTTATCTTCTGAAGAAGAATCCTTGGACTTATTAAATATAACAGACAACATCTTATGTTGTTACTAGCTGATGTGCAGTATAAAATTAAAGTTTGCCTTTTTTATTCTTGGGGATTTACTATGGTGCTATGTTTCAAAACAAAAAAAAAAGCTATTACTGTTTTCCCCACAGTTGCTTCAGTAAGTATAGTTAGTTGTAAGTACATTCATTTCAAAAATGTCCCCACCCCCACTCACACTTAAAGAATGCCTTTCTCTTTCGGAAAACAAACTCTGGAGAATTTACAAACTTAGGTATGTGACAACCGGTTCAAGACGGCAAAATTTATATTCTTTCTGCTTTGCTTCTCATATTAGTTCTCCAAAAAAAAAAGTTCACAAGGAAATACAAAGGATCAAAGAAATGCAGAAGTACTAAAAGTGTTCTAGAACATTAAAAACAAGAAATCTCACATCAGAGGTAATTAATCTTTAAATGGAATCATAAAGCATGTGCTCAAGGAGTATCTCTGTTAGCAGACAACACTAAGCTAGGATTGATTAATTAGCAGAATTCTGACTAAAGTGGGATAAACAATCTGCAGGTAGAGGCACACTGCATGTTGCCAGATCCCTTCTGTCTCTTCCCATCAAGTGGGAATGGTTAAATTATCCAGCAACAGAGACCAGGGAGGCTTCACATTCTACATTAAACAAAATTCCCCATTTGTCTGTTTTTAAAAAGTCAGGTTTCTAGCAGGCTTGTAGGTTAAAAATCAGGATTTGGATATCACTACAAAGCTATACTTTTCATCCTTGTTATTGTTCTGCTTATTTCAGCCACTTTCACTCGCTCTTTAATGTTAAGCCAGAGTTTACAATAATTATAGTTTAGCGTTTTGTGCAAATATTATAGGGAGGGCTATGATACCTATTACTTTTAAATAATTCTAATTACTTTTCAACAGTATAAAATACAACATACAATAAAAAAACAATAAGACAATAACAGAAGGCAATATAACAAATAACAATAAAAACTAAAATATACACACACACCCAAAAAGAAAAGAAAAAAGCCTCTCCCCATCATTCCTAACCCAACTCTCACTGAATATCTGCCCATAAATCAATACAAAAGGTGAAAAAAAATATGTTCCCCTCTCTAATCAAATTAATGTAATAATAAATATGTACTATAATAAACATTTCCTTTCTATCAATATGTATCTATATTTTAATTCTTCTAATTTTTATTCTTAACAATATTTCATCTAAACATAAATTTATTTTGAAATCATCAAGTTCATCCACAAAGATTCTTTTTTAGAATTAAGATTAGAAGAAAGATTTCTTTCTAATTCACCAGCAGAAAGTATCAGAACAACTTCCAAATAGTGAGAAACTTCTTTGAATTATTTTCCCTCAGAAGAATTATCAGGATCAACATTATTTCAGTCTTTCTCATCCCCTCCTATAGAAAACTTCATATGGGATAAGGCACAATAGAATCTTCAGAGGAAGTATCTAAAATATAATGAACATCCATACACAATCCACAGCACAAAAACTCACATATCAAAACAATCCTTAAACACTAAATTGATAAATTTACATTTTAAAATTTGTATCCCAAATAAATATACCACTCAAATCCCAAATCATTCTCAGAAATCTTATTAAAATTTCTCTTGTCAAAATTAGTTCTTTGCCCAACATTATGAAATTCCCTTGAGAATATTTTTGCAATGTTTGTTCTACAATAAATCTTCTTACAGACTGAATATTCTACAATATTCTACAATATTCCTAAGCAAGTAACCTTCTTCCATCAGCAAATTTTATATATTGTTTCTATCTAAATCACTAATTATTCCAACTTTATTTTTACCTGTTTGTTCCTGAGAAACCCTTTCCTCATTTGAGACAAATCTGTTTCTACCATAAACCCAGCAATACCTAACTACAAAGTTTTCCACTGGCAACTTTATTTCTCCAGCTCTTATACCAAAAGTTCCCATTTTCTCCTTGATTTGCATGGGTTTAATCCCAGACTGGCTCATTTTATAACTTTCAGCTTCTGACTTTTACTCCATTTTATCAATATTCTCTATTTTTCCATCTAAAAATAGTTCTATTTTTTGTATATTTTTCTCAAACATCTCCTGCAGATTTCTGCCCTAAACTTCCATTCTAGCCTCTATATTTGCATTAAGCTTCAGGATTTCATCCAAAATCTGTCTCAACAGCTCTTTTTTGCCATCAATCCTCCTCTGATATATTGAAAAGAAAAAATAAATAAATACACAACATCAGCTTTTTAGTCTAGATGATGAAGAGTTAGTTCAGCAGATCCACTTCTCATGTGCCACTGTTGCCAGACAACAACCAATCCTCAGTAAAGAAAGCAATATAGCATAAGATGAACTTCTTGCAAAGATGATGCAGTTCAAAATACCAAAATACCATTTTCACTTCAGAACCTCTGTTTATTCCAGGAATTTAACACATTGCACAGTCCACCATTGCAAACATTCAAACACATTTCACGCACATAGACAATTAAAGCTGCTGCTCCCACCTCCTTGCTGCAGTAATAAATCCTCCAGAAGCAGATAAGCCTTTCAGTAAAGTGGAAATATTGTGATTCAGCAAATGGAAACAAAATGTAATCCAAGCAGTACTAAGCTCTTCGCATTCTGGAGATAGAAATTAAAGAATTAAAAAAGTAGTAATTGAAAAAATAGCTAAATTTATTTTGATGTTTTTTGAAGACCAGGTTGAAGACACTAATTAAAAAGGCAAGTATTGGTTTGTAATCTTCTCCCGGCTCTCCAATCTACAAACACCCAGTTTAAAAGAACTCCTATTTCCTCTCTGCTAGACAGCTGCAAATCAATTTTTTTGCAGTGATTCCCACGAGTCCATCTTTGCATCTTGAAGGGCTTCATCAGCTACAGACACCAGTCTAACTCAGTGTATCAGTTGCCTTTCAGCTTAAGCTATTGCCTGAGTTGTTATTGGCATGTCCAATATCTTTTATCTTTTGCAACTGGAAGCATTTATGTGCAAACGAGTGTCTTGTTAATAGGCTTATTCTTAACATCAAGGGCAAGTTGATTCCCAAAAATTGGTACAAATCAGTTTAACACACACACACACATCTTCCTCCCTGTTTACTGGAAGTGAGATAGGATCAATAGTGGGATGAGGAGGTAAGAAGGTAGCTATGCAAAATGTTTAGAAAATCTGTTCTGTTTATAATGTAGTGTTACCTGTACATAATAGTATTATAGAAGTTTGAAGGTTTTTTTAACAAGCTAAAAATGGGTTTCTTAATCACAAAGCCTTGCCTTGGATTTTTGGTTTGTTCATTGTGTCTGAAGTGGTGGCATCCTTCTTTTTCTCCTCTGCTGTACCATAAGAGGACAGTATATTTGTGAGTCAGAGATGCCCAGAATTGGAAATAAAGGAGGAAAAAAAGCTATGTAGATACAACCTGAATTATTTGTTACCTATGAAATCTGCCAAACAATTGTACCTTACAATTCAGTACAGCCAAAGTAAGAAATTTGAGCTTCATTCTTGTTCCTAACATGTAATGTTGCATCAAGAACATTTTTTTCTAAAAAAATCCTTCATTTTCCTTGTGATGGCTCATCTGAAAGGATTCACAAACTCAAACAGGTACATGTCACCATCTTCCCCAAAATGACATAGAATGGCTCAGATAAACTAGGCCTTTTTTAAAAAGGCAAAATTAATACATTTTATAATAAATAGTGGAGATCTTTTCAAGTTCTGGTCCTTTACTTTTTTTTTAAAGGTCCTAAATTTTGTCTTTCTGGAATACAGTGTGAGACCATTTGCATAGATAGAAGACTCAGCAGCGGAGGGTATTTCATAAAATATGAATGATGCCCCTTCCTGAATGTGGTGGAAGAATTACCTCACTCATCTTTTTTATAAAATAAATAAGTTGTTAGGCTAAGTCTTCTAGTAACTGAAAGTCATTAAACACTGTAAATCACTAAGTATCGGGCAATGATGAGATGGAACAAATGAGAAAAATAAGGAATTTGCTCAACCTCCCAAGTTCGCCTTCCTTTCTAAGACAATAACATTTTGCACATAGATGTAAATCCATTTATATAAGTAAGTGAATTATTCAAATGCGGTTTGGGTTTTTTGACTTGGCATCAGAGTACATGAAAAATTGCATATCGCAATATAGCCTGCCTGTTCTCAACCTTGTCAATTTTGAGATGGGTGGATTTCAGCTTCAGAATTCTCCAGGTAGCATGCTGTCTGCTTTAAGAGTATGGTCATAAGTGTTTATCCAGGTTTGCCAAAGAATGAAGTCTGGCAAGGTCAATGTGGAAGAATGGGGGAACCTTCCTAGAGGAAGGAGCTAGTTTGTTGAGTCACTCTACAAAGACGTTTCCTAATGCCATTTCCACCTTTTTAGTATCAAAAAGTTTTCATTATATTCCTGGCCTTTCAAGAATGAACAATCCTGATTGTGTCTAATAATATATATTTGATTTTTTTTTTAAATGTGTCTTTTCCTCAAGTATTTATTTAATAGTATTTTATATGCAATCCAATCTGAAAAAAAATACTTCAAGACTGTGCAAATATTTACTCAGCTTGAAACTTCATGCAGTGAAGTGATGCTAAAGATCGAGACATTCTTTTTTTTCCCTAGAGTTTCACTTTAGTGCAACTTCAGAATAGCATTAAGGTGAACAATGGCTTATAGGTGTGCCAAACAGGCCCAAAGGCACACACATATTTTGTTGCATGCTTGCTAGAGGTTTGGCTAGATCATAATCATGAACTGTAATCCACTTGTGAATATGTGCTATTTAATCTTACTGGCTTCAATGGGGTTGAAATGTAAGCAACTGTGGGCTGGATTGCAGCAATTATACTGTGGAATGCAAGGCAGAAATTTATGGGAGACATTCTTTGTTTATACATAGTTATCTGAAATAATGTCCATTGGGAATAAACAACCAAAACAAATTGTTGTAAATGTCTTACAGATAAATGTGACATGTTTAAGTAATGTTTATTTAAAGTTTGACTTGGCAAAAAAACCTTATCTTTAAATTAATGGTAGCTTTCTCCACCCTTTGAGAAATATCTGTAAATTCAAACTACAGACATCTCTGGAACACCTATTAATCTTTTGGTTTAAACTACATGTCCACTTGAAACTGGGAACCATGCTAAAATATATGCCAAGTAGCTGGTCTTTAAAAAACTATTTAATTGCATATGCCATGTAGAAACATGTATAAACTCTCAGAGTAGTAGAGAAGGGATTTTTTTTAAAAATGTTGGGCAGATTGTAGCTTCCAAGTGGGAGACCATTGACAAATTCTCAATTTAGCTGACAGATTTGGGATTAATGATGAAAATTTTAAATTAAGTTAGAATCTGAACTTCCCAAAATTAAGTAGACCCTTACACGTCAGATTCAAGTTGTCTACTATTCAGGTCAGACTTGTAATTTTTTTCCCAAATATCATAATATGTACACATGCACCTTCTGAACACACACACACACACACACACTTTTAAGCCATTTTATTAGTGGGAAGAGAGAATAGGTCTTCCCAATGGTATAGAAGATATTTTTCTATAATATTGCTACTAAACAGATTCCAGACCAAAAATATAATTTCCTTCCAAGCCTCATGGGTTTTGTCATTTGTTTTAACTCTTTGGCAAAAAGACATGGGATGAAATTATACTCTAGAATTATTCAGGCATTCAGGGTACATTCCAAAAGTAAGATTGCTGACTTTCTTCATTCTTGATTTATTCCATTTCATAAGCCTAAGTTTGTTCAAAAAAGGAGAAAGGACTAACAGGAATACCAAACAGAGGGTATTATTGTAAATATAGCTTTTGCCAATCCTTCTTAGAGAAACACTTTTTTTGAAAAAAAATCCAGTTTTGTCCAAGAAATTGGAGTAAGGAGTGCCCATTACAAGCTAAAGAGTAGGAGCAACCAAATCTGGGCTGCAAAAATCCAGATGGACAGTAGAAGGCAGCAAAGATGTGTTTGCTTTGGTTTGTTTTTTTGGAATCCTGATCTGATCGCCCTAAATCTACCTGTTTAACTATACTGACAACATTATTACTTATTTGGAAATCAGCAGGATATACTAAACTTCCTGGCCATAGGACAGATTATTTTCCACTTCCTTCAATTGAATGGGATTATACTCTAATTATACTAATGCAGATTAAATGTTCAGGTAGTATTAATATCATTATTATTAATAGTATTATTTCATGCATTATTATATACAATGGATATCAAGTACTTGTTTGTGAGTTCATAGAACATGCTATGTTTAAGCATTGATAAATACCCATTGTGTTATCCATAATATATTATGTAATAAATGTCATACTTTTGTAAAATAATCAAGTCATATAGGAATATTCCTTCCCAATTGAAAGTAAGCTTTTTAAACTTATTTTGTTTGGAAAAATAAAAACACAAACCATGTTAATATTAAACTGGTAGTTTATTGTTGTTTGCTGGTTCATCTTTTGTTTTAACTGCTGCTATTCCATGCATTATTTATCACTATAGCTTCTATCTGTTGCATTGGCATTCCTTGCAAGTGAAGGAGTGGAGTGGTGTCTTTATTTATTTATTAATGAAGATCAACATTCTACAAGGAAGTATCTAATAGACAGTGAAAAATAAGAGACCCTACTTTAATTCTGCAGCTTTCAATAAGAACATTTTGTTATTGTTTTGGTTTTAATCATGGTTTTTGTCACATCTTTAAACTCAAATGATCTTTTTTTTTTCAAAACGAGGTTTTCTCCACAGTAAAACTGTGTTGTCTAAAGAAGACAATATTAAACTTCACTGGATGCTCTAGCAGTGTGTGCATCAATACAAAAGAAAAGTAAAAAGAAGAAAGCAAAAGAAAAATCAGTATTCGAAAAATCCGAATCCTTTGATTTGCTTCAAGCCTCTCATTTCTACTGGTGAAGGGAACACAAGAAAGAACTGATCAGCCTATTTTGTAATCTTTTGTTCAGTCATAAATTTCCTTTATTAAAAATATGAGAGAATTTAGGTTATATATCTTAAGAAGTTTTCATGTCTGGATCTGGGCCATATAGATTGGCCCATGTATATCCATACCCAGAACACACTCTGTCACTAAAATTAATTTTTATCTCCAATTAACTGTAACTTCAAATCAGAGGGAAAACCAGTCCAAGGAAATGTGTTGAAAACTACATTAATAACAAGATGATCAAAGGAAAGTTATCTGACCTAAAATATTAATATTCCATAAGTCTATCTCACCTGAATGAAGGGTGTCTTCTTGGAAAGAATTTTAATTATCATTTAAAAAAAGTACTGGGCTAAAACTAAGATAGAGTAGTATGGCTATAATCTTACAGGATTAATTCATCAGTTCTTAAATGTGGCCTCCGAGTATTTGCTGGCTTCCATACAGAATCATACAGGGACAGACTTAATAAACTAGCTCTGGGTCAAGAGGTTGGGCACTTGGAATAAATCTTTTAAAAATTCCAGTGATAAAAAGTTCCTTCAGCCATCCCTACCATTCTGATAATTATATCATGTTTTCATTCTGCACTTTTGAGATGCCCATCTGAGACACCATTTTAACTTGTTGTTCAGCCAAGGTCTGTATGATGGCAGCCCCATATGAAAAGCTGCCCTGCTTAATTAACGAGTTTACTTCTGCCATTAGTCAAGAAGAAATCCAATGACTTCCCTCAAATTCCATTTTTTACAATGCAACTGGAGTTAGTTCAGAGTCAATATGTTATAAACAAAGCAAAGAATAATTGTGCAATGTGGAAAAGGTGTTTTCCTCATCTATTGTATTGCGTCTGTCTACTTAGGTAACACATTTTTCTACTCACCACTTCTTTCTTCCAGCCAGATACCTGCATATTATTTTCAAAGAGTGAGCAATTTTAGATTTCAGTCTCTAGATGTTCCAGATAATGGGTGCTAATAGAGGGGGCTTTATGAATGTTGACCAGCAGGAATTTAATTGTTTGTGTAAAGTCCCTAGAAAGTCACAAAGAAAGAAAACATAAGGAAGAGAAAAGAGAAAACATTAGGAAGTATATGAACAAAATGTGAATAAGAAAATAGCTTTTATCTTCCAAGTCTTTCCTCTTGACTACTCCTTATCAGAAACAAGATATAAACTTCTTGACAAAAAATCTGATTAGAAAAGCCTTCTTTAGTAAATAGAAAAAATAATGCTTGGAAAATCTGATTTTCCTCCCAAAATATGGTAGAGGATGCCATCTCTGAAAGCAAAGCTAATTCAGAAGAAGTGCATTTGAAAACTATTTTTTCTTATTCCAGAATAGATTTATTTTCCATCAAGAAAGTTACCTTGTAACCAGTCTGATAGAAAGAGTGACTTCATCCAATGCTGGGTAATGCGTTACAACTTCACTGATGGAAAACAAAATTAATTCAGAATAAAACTTTATTATTTGAAGTCGCACCTGAATTAAATTGATGATGACTCTCCTGGCATGTCATCCATTACATCATGGTCTGCAATGGACAATAATGTAATTGACAATAAGGCATGCCAATTTTTTCAGTCTGCCATGCCCCTAGTTTTGTTCCCATTCCCACTGGAGCTTCCACTGCCTTCCCTCTCTTGCAGAAGAAGAAAATCAATGCTTCCCAAATAGGCATTCCTCTTATTTCTATCCCAGATTAGATTTACTCTTAAGGACTTTGCTGCTCTTTGGCAGTGGAAAGGTGTACTGAGTTTCAGAGAGGTTACTGCCAAATAAATTATGTACCAGTTGTTCTCACTTCATCCTTTCTCCTGCATTCAAAAGAGTCTGTTCTTCCAAACTGACCAAAAAAAAGGTTATTTTGGTGGACAGTGATTATTATTTCATCTCCAATAATCCAACCAATATAATTCTCCCTAAGTGACACACTAAGCAGAATGCTGTTTTTATCATCTATAGCACCATTGTCAGCCAAAGACTAAGAAGTAAATATGATTAAAAGAAATTAGTTTTTAAAAGAAGTTTCAATATACTTGAATGCATAGGAGGTGCTTACTTTTAAACCTAGAGTTGCTTGAACTTTCCTCATGATAAGCTCAGAGTAAAAAATCATTTACTCGTTGATTTTTTAAGCCTATTGATACAAAACCATTTGGTAACTCAGAAGAGATGAAAGAGAAATAACACTTCTTCATTAAAGATACTGCCCTAGTAATTATACCACTTTCAGTTATCTCCTTGTGCTTTCCCAAAATGTTGCAAATACAGCTTTGGGGATATATTATGAATCCCAGAAATAAGATAGATGTCTTAAAAACTATGTTTAAATCTATTAAAAAAGAGATGCAAAACGAGTCTATTGGTTTTATGAAGTGCAGCTGAAATACCCAAAGACCACAGCAGAGGTGGACAAATCTTCTTTAGCTGATGGTCACATTGACTTAGAGAAATCTGTCTGGAGCTTCATAGTAGGGAGATATAGATCTAATCAAAACATTAAAACTAGAATGCAAATGAGTTTCATCAGTGTCCAGATGGAGTTTCCTTCTCTTTTTTTCTCTCTCACTCTCGCTATCACAAACCCCCTATCTGATACCCCTTTTTTATGTAGACATCCCTTTTCCATATCTCTGTGATTCTTCCTTTTCTCTGTCTCCCTCTTTTCTTTCTATGTATCAGAATATTAAGAAAGGATTGCTTTTACAAAAGTCTACCATTCATTGCTTGCAGAACACCACATATTTTCCCACTGCTCCATCAATATGCTTTTATCCAAAGATCTTAGCCCATTTTATCATCCACTCTCCTGTGTTTAAAATTTAATAAAAGTTTCTAAAATATTTTAGTAATTACACGGCCATCATTTGTACATAGTTCAGTTTCAAATTCTGTCTTCTGCTGCTCAGTTCCAAGTGTCCTATTATCTACTCCAAATCTGTCTTTTAACTGTGCATATGAAAATAATTGAAACCTAAATCCCTCTGCAGCCAATTGCTCTCTTGATTTCATCTTATATTCTCCATACATTTGTTTTAACCTGTTCTGATAAGTTAAGCATTTCTCTTTATCAGCTGTTTCTTTTCTATAAAATGCTTCTTGTGCTGAGACACAAAAAGGTATTTTTGGGCACAATCTGTGTCTATATCTGTTCCATATTCCCAATGAGGTATTTCTAATGTAATGATTCTTAAAGTCCACATTGACCTTGACTTTATCTTATCTTAAAAAAAATACCATCCAAACCTCAGATCATGGTCTTCTAGTTCTAAAATTTTATTATTTTTCATCCAGACCAAGCAGGAGGCTGCAAAGTAGTAGTCTTCTTCTTGATTGATGTAGAGGTCAGAGGGAATGGCCTTTAAGGAGAGGAGCAAGAATTGTTACCAAGGCAACAGTTAAATAAAAGGCATCTGAGTCCAAGGCAAAAATGTAATATGAGTAAATAGACAAGCCCCTCCCTAATTCACATGAAGATAAAGGGGGGGGAGAAAACACATTCAGACTTGAAAGATTCTGTTACTATAGCTTTACAATAAAAGCAGTAGTAACCTACATGATATTGGTTTTCTTGTCTGATCTACCTTGAATTTTGTCATAAGGATTGTGACCTGTGTGTGAGAGAGAGAGACTGAGAGAGAGAAGCATTCTGATCCTGGGAAATACATGAGAATTGCATTTCTATATTCCACCTTACAGCATTTAATGAAGCATGTAAGCTCACTGTTCAACTCACATTTACAACTTCAGTGAAAGAATGCTGCAAGTGAATGGCTACATGGCAATTAAATATATACTGTATCTCTGGTAGAAGCCAGAAGCAATTTGCATGAACAGACGGGATAGAAGAATATATATATATATATATTTTACACATCTTTCAATATTATATTTCAACTG
>JANHZU010000003.1:474492-493691 GCA_032468055.1 Acrochordus granulatus
CAGCAGATTGAGGACCCAGAGGGGGTTTTTTTTGGTCAAGCAATAAATCACACTTCTGCAATTCAGATGATGGGACTTCCAAACTTCTAAAATTCAAACAATATTGCCAGATTGTAACAAAGAGGAGGACCAGGACTATAAGCAAGCGCAACATTGCTTTTAATCTCCTCGAGCTACAAACTAAAAATATAGGTACATGCATACATGTTTCAATCAATCAATCAAAATTGATTTATTATGCAGGGATATACACCATATGCTATCTAAATAGGGTAAAAATAAGAGAGAAAATCATTTGCATCTCCTGATCCCCTTAATGGGTCCAATATTTAACTAAAAACGCACAAATGTAATGGTGGTTACAACAAGAATTTGTCTCAGCAGTTACAAAATATATTAAGATTTGAATAAAAACAACTTGGGGATTTATTGTGCTTTCCATTCGTTTCTTCCTTTTAAAAAAATCACCCAAAGCAGATCTTCTTCCGTCTGCTCATTACTTTGGATGAACTGACACTGAATGCTCTCCACTTATCCATGGAAACTCTGTGATGCATTCATCAAATGAGATTAGGTTAGACCTGCCTTTGCAGGACTTCCGTACATCCAGTGACCTCCAGAGCATCCCGCTTCTCCGGAACGCAGCAACTTTCACCACGGAAATATCTTAATCAATAACAGCAGTGCAGCGCAATTCATAAATTAGGTACATTAGGGAAAAGACCATTTTCAAAAGTAGGAAAGATGACCTAATGGGGAGAACAGCTGCCATCCAAATGGGACATCTGATTCTGGTTATAATTGATTTACAACTAAAAGAGTGGGGGAGCATTGTGGAATTTTCTGCAAAGTACTACAGAAGATTTCAAATGGAGGTGAACAGAATGGCTGAAGAACACAGATTCAATTTGTGAGGAATCATCAAAAATGGCCGTTCTTCTTGTCAAAGAAGTACAATAAAAGTAAATAAAAAACAGTCTGGCTTACTAAAGTGCTTTGAAAATGATTAGGAAAAACATGATGGCCCTTAGGTGAGCACTTCCCTGCTCTTTATTAAATGTGCATATCTTTCTTCAGGCTTCTGAATAAGAACCACGTTTAAAAAATGCTGCTTTCATAATTTTGTTTAGTAAAACCGTGTCGCTTTTTTCAGCTCACACAGAAGCCTGAAAATAGATGTGGAAGTTTTCAGGAAGATCAAAATGCTGCTGTGTTTGTAAAGGATCTGAATCCTTCCAAATTATTTTTAAAACACACGGAGTCCTAGGATTTCCCATACTTAAGCACTTAGAATTTATTTATTTATTTAATTTGTTTATTTGTACCCTGCCTTTATTATTTTTTATAAACAACTCAAGGCAGCAAACAAGTCTCACACACTTTCCTCCTGCTATTTTCCCCACACAAGCAACCTTGTGAGGTGAGTTGGGCTGAGAGAGAGTGATGGTCACCCATCTGGCTTTCATGGCTAAGGTGGGACGAGAACCTAGGCCTCCTGCTTGCTAGTCTGTTTCTTTAGCCATAGACCAAACTGGCTCTCATCAGAATTGCTAACCAGAGAATTATGTAGGGCAGGTATAGACCATATGGGGTTTGATGGTCACCTATGCGTCTTCAGGTCTCTCTCTCAATACCTTTCAGATTCCCAACCCAACTTGATTTCATTGTAAACAATAACACAAAAAAGCTGCAGTGAACACACTGTTGATGAGACTATCTTGAAGCCCCATAGGTTCAGTAGATTTTTTTGGAAAACAAAAAATATCATCCCTTAAAAGGCATGGAAAATTAAGATGGGATAATAGAAGGCTAGAGCAAATACAGGAACTGGGAAGAAGCAACCTTTTTTTTTTTGATAAATGGGATTTTGTCAAAAATATGTGATGAACAGGAGGGGGATTTTCTAAAACACTAAAGTAATCAGGATCATTGCGCCCTTGTGAATGCAACTTCTGCATTAAGCATTTTTTTTACCATTAAAATGTTTAAAAAAATAAGGATGGAACGGATGTGAATGCCAACCACTTGCCACAACTTACCTCTAAAAACATCCAGAGTGCTTAACCCATTCAAAGTATTTAACTCACTTGTTTATATCTAGACTCGGTTAATTCTGGTGGCCTCCTTGCCATCAAGTATACCAAGTTGCTAGCAAATAATCATTGCATCTTTCCACAAAATCCACGCAGTTTGCTTTGTTCATGCTTTTGTTGGTTCACAGCATAGCAGCAAGGCAGGTAAGCACAGATGTTCCTTGATTTTAAGGGAGTTGCTTTGTGCCAGAGCACCACATCTGAGACAAACAAAGTATAACAAATACTACATCCTTTAGAAGTTTCCATTTGGCAGTGATCCAAATGTGCTTGTAGACTTGTCCTTTGCTTACTTTTAAAGCATCTTACAAACTCAATGAAAGAGTATCTAATAAACAATCATGCCTCATGCATTTTAATGACATGGCCATGTGACGGATTCATCATCTGCCAAGCTTCAGTATATACATCAAAGCTAGTTTGCTATGTTTGAATTTATGCTATGTGAATGCAATAAGCCATTCTTATTCTCACTCCTCCATTCCAAATCCTAAAATTTGGCCAAACTGTGAAACATAAGCTGATGATGAAGCAAGTGGTGTTATTTTGTAGCTTTCTACCATCCCTTTTCATGAGATCTGCTCAGAATGTGGACTTTGGGGATAGTACCTTTAATACACTATTGCTGCACTTATTTTTTTTCAAAAAAAATAACTCAGATTTAGTCCACAGCGGTTTAGAATTTGTACATGCTTCTTCTGAAAATAAGGTTATAGTGTTGGAAATACTCTCTGAAGGACTCAGCGGAAGTAGGACTTACTTCTGATTGTGCATTAAATTGCACTGCATATTGTAGTGTAATCAAGAAATATAGGCAACATAACACAGAGGTAGATATTCACTGGCACAGTTGTAAGTGGCTCTCACTAAATCTATAATCTCATTAAATCAATAATAGAAAACCAGCATAGAGAGTCACACATTTTAGATCTGATTTCCTGCACATGCATTTCATTTTGCTCGATAAGCATAATAGGAATTTTAGTTGAAGATATCCAGAAGGAACCCGGTTCAGGTGAGGCTGAATCCTGAAGAATAAGAGGTTATTAAGAAGAAGGGCCCAAAGAAATTAGAATCAAAAGAAACATTGCCAGTAATTTAAATACAAATTCATCTTTAGTTCTCAAAATGTTTCCAACAATATCCAAATAGAGCTAGTCAAAAAAGACCTTTCACAATTGTCTATCACATTTGTTGGCAGAGAAATGAGGAGGATTTTATTCCAAATTCTTCCTGAGAAAGAAACATTCTTCAACAATTTCTCAGGGGCAGCATACTTTTTTGGCAGGGACAGAAGCACTATTGCTATAAAAAAATTGCAGTACAAGGAGTATCTCATGAAGTCTTCTCTTGGAATTTTCCCATGCGAAGGCTGATCAAAGATCATCATACCCTGAAAGACAGGGCACTTCAAGCATCCTTTAACAGTCATGTAACATGCAACAACATCACACTCCATCCATGAACATTTCTCAAAACTCTCTTCTTGGCTGAATGATTTTTTAAAGCAAAATCTCCTTCGTTAAACTCAAGGGAAGCCAGAAGAGTTAAAAGTGCAGAATCATTTTTTTGTATTCATTTCTACAGAGCATAGACTAGTCTTCCAGATATTTTTAGCCTCTTCTGAAATTCGGGAAACTTAAGCCGATTACAGAGTTGATCCCTGAGGCACACCAGGTACAGAGATCATGAAGAAACCCTGAGATACTTGTACATATAATACATCCTTCATTTCATTCTCTTTGTAATGTAATAATGAGGAAATATAAGCATTAGGCTAATTAAAAAGAGCAGGGGAAAGCTTTATAAAAGCTTTTCTACATTCACTTCCACGCTAGTGATTAATAATGTCTTCTAGCATCATCCAACCATCATTGTATCAATCCGTTAGTAATGAAGACAGACTTCATATCATCTCAGTAATTACTGAATGACACTAGAAAATGCCATAAATCACTACTGCGGAAATGGCTTCTCTCTCACAGCTATACAACACCTTTAAAATGTAACAGAAGACAGGCAGTCTGCCTAAGGGAAGCTTCTGCATTTTTAGTTAGCACAAACATACCAAGAAAAGAAATGAGGAATAATCTGTGCCTAGTTGTAACCAAGTCTTCAAGGACACCATCTCCTTTTGCATGATAAGGCAAGTTTCAGGCCTCTTTGATTTACTGGAGACGTGTTGTGAAGAGTGTGCCTGTTCTCCTGCTGAAGGAATGAGGAATTTCTTTTGCTGAAGTTATGCACAATTTCATGATGGGCAAAGTGCAAAAGTCAACAGCAAACAGTCGAGGCGTTCCACAGTTATGCCAAAATAGTGGGTGAGTCTCTGGTGATTCAGGTGCTGCTTTACAACACTCTCTTGTAACCACGCACTTTGAAACCTTTGCATTTGCCAAGACGGAGGGACAGTCTTTCCAGTTCTCCCAAAATTTCTGGTTCCTGCTCCCCCGAGGCATGTGCAGAGAGCTGAAGGGGCTGGTGCTGTTGATGAGAATCTGCTCCTTGTCATCCAGTGTGTGATGATAAAGCTCTTTATCTGCTGGGATCCCAGCCAAAAGGCAAATGTTCTCATATCACACGACAACAGATAGGATGGGACAATTAAAGGTAATGAGCCAAAAGCTTGGTGTGTGATGTGCAGTTTAGTTTATCAATTCTGGGGATTCCAAATGTGTCTCCATCAGAGACATACAAACAAACTGGGCATTTACCCTTGTAAATATCTTAGTTGGTTTAACATATATTTTAATCCAAATTATTTTTTCTAATTGAGATCCATTTTAGTAAGTTTGCTTAGGACTGCAGCCCAGCTTATAAAAATTGGGGTTCGTATTGTAAACATGAAAAACAGACAATATGGCAATCTTGAGATAACCATAAATCTATGTTTCCCTTGATCTCTCTCTACACTCAGATCTATGCAAAGACACCAGGACTCTGTGTAAGCTTTGTGTGAATGAAAAGATAGCACATCACAGGAAAGAAAACATTTGTTCTGACCAAGATAGCTTTCCATTCATTGGTTTGCTTGCATAAAAGAAGTAGTAGAGCAAAAGCTCAGTAGCTGGGGACAGAGACCAGCGATTTATTCACAGTAAATTCATGTTACTTCAGATTTGATAGTATTATGATACTTAAGAGCAATAAAATAATAACAATGAATAAATGAAACTGTTGCACCCAATGCTCCTAAAAAGCTCGTGTTATTGATCCTTGTGCAAAGAGAGAGATAGATGTATTGATATTGTGATCCCTTTGTCCTTGAAAATCCATTAGCAAGAAGGAAGGGCTTTCATAAGGGAATAATTAAAGAAGCATAATGAATAATCAACATTTTTTCCTGTCCCTTTCAGAAACTTTGTCATAGATAAGGTGAGTTTTATCACAGTTCTTCCTGGAATAACTTACACTTTCTTGTGAGATTTTCACTTTTCTGAAATGACATAGATTCAGTTTGTGTACAGCGCTGATCTGAAGCAACTTCTGGTATATTATTTCAGCATTTTTCTCTGAAGCTCTTTAACTAAAAACATCTGATGAAGCCAGTCCTTAACTAGAACTAAAGTTGTAAGCCACAAAATGAGGCCCTGCCTCTTACCTTACTAGCATTTTCCTTTTATGGATACCTTTTCATATCAAACTTTTTGATAAAACTGAAGGTGGTACCTATTTATCTACTTGCACTTTTACATGCTTTTGAACTGCTAGGTTGGCAGGAACAGGAGCTCACCCCGTTACATGGCGGTGCTTGGGTCTCAAACTTGAGCTGCTGTCCTGCTGGCTGACAAGCCCAGCATCTTAACTGCTTGGCCACCATGTGCCTCATAACAATATATAACATAACATAGTAGTCTCTCAAAAAAAAGACTACCATAATAGTAGTCCCTCAAGAAAACTCAACACTTGCTGGGCTCCTCTCCCAATGTGACCCAGTACCAGAAGGAGCCCAGTATTTAAGTATTAAAGAACAACTTATTCAATCCCAATTTTTATATTGCCTAAAGAAATATATAACTTTGAAGACTATATTCAAAAGCCTTCTTCCTAAAATAATTTTGTTTCTATATGTTATGTACAATATCAAATGTGATTCTTTTGCAAAAAAAAAACACTAACATTTTTACGAATGGAGTGTGTATGGAAGCACTTTTTCATTAAATCTTCAAAACATGGAAATAAAATTCCTGAATTCTTGGATCCTGATCTTGAATCAAGTCATTCACCTCTGAAAGAATGAGCCACAAACTTTGCTCCACAACATAAAAGTTTCATCTGCTTATTTGCAGTAGCAAGACCAGAAAAATAGAGAGAAAAAAGGGAGCAAGACAGCAGTCTGGAAAAAAAGTATATAAGAGGAAAGGCAGGAGAGGAATTGAAATGGAAATGTCCATGCAGTGCCAGGTCCAAGAATGTGAACAAGTGCAACAATAAAGCTATTATGACTGGAACATTTTACATTACATTTCTCAAACCAAAATTTAAAACAATATTTAGTATTCCTCAATAATATGGAAGGGCTATTATTCTGTCCCTGTTTCATGATTAAACTGGAGCCCAGTTCTCCTAACAACTGCATGTAGACATAGACATAGGGCGCATAGTGGCACGAGTGATTAAGATGCTGGGCTTGTTGGCCAGAAGGTTGGTGGCTCAAGTTTGAGACCTAAGCACTGTCACGTAATGGGGTGAACTCTCGTGTCTGCCTAGCTCCTGTCAATCTAGCAGTTCAAAAGCATGTAAAAATGCAAGTAGATAAATAGGTATCACCTTCAATGGGAAGATAACAGAATCTGTGCGCCTCGGCATATAGTCATTTATTTATTCATTTAACACATTTCTATGCCACCAATTTCTAAAGACTCTTGGCGGCTTACATAGATTAGCTGTTATACATTATGTGTATAATGTGTATAATATTATACATTATGTGCCAGACACATGACCACCGAAGCGTCTTTGGACAACACTGGCTCTTTGGCTATGAAATGGAGATGAGCACTGCCCCCTAGAGTCAACCACAACTGGCAAGAGAAACCTTTATGTTTTTTTTAGACACAGATTCATACCTGTAAATATTAGGAAGCCATGCCAGCAAAGGAAGGTCTACAGACAGGCTTTCTCTATGCAGCTCCTCACTTTTCCTGAATAAATTTGTTATGTTTCAAAAGGAAGACAATAACACAATTACAAGAGTTCTATTTCAAGCCTAAAAGTAAAAACAATCACCAAGAACAATAAAAGTCATATATTCCAGATGACAGGAAACAAGCAATGCCCTGTCATGTATGCAATCAGTGATACATTTACCTTTGGAACATCACTGAGAAGTTCAATATTAAGTTTAAATTTAGCACAGGATAAATGTTGCTGAAGATAGAGTCACTTCCCATATTCTTTGCTCAGTTCATCATTCACTTGAAACCAAAAAGTAAAATGGCCAAACAGAAGAAAACCTCATGATTGGAATGGAGCCTGAATAACCAATTTGGTTGTCAGTAATCCTGACATTTGGCTACTGTAGGGGGTACTGGAGGAAATATGTCAGCCCTCCCAGGTAAACCAGACAGGAAACATGACCAAATGAGCTAATTTTACTTTATTGTAAGGCTACATTTATAGAATCTTGCAAGTCTGAAGGTACAAATCTCCCATCATGACTTTTAACTGCCTAATCCACAAGGGGGGTTTTTTCCTAAGTTTCTTTTTCTGACTGTTAAGCAACTGTGGACTCCCCCTCTCTTATCTAATAATTTCCTAGCACCTTTTCTTCCCCTTGTCCCTCTAGGTCATTTTCACATACCATTACAAAATATTGTTTAATTGGAACTTGGTGGGCTTCTATCCAATCACTATCTGACTGCACACAGAATGAATGAGAGACTACAACTCTATGGTGTACACACTTGGACACCTGTTAAAGTCAAGAAGCAATAGAGACAACAAGTCTAAAAGCTACATGGCATCCTTTATTTTCCAGTGGGAGTTTTCACAATGTGGAAACAAAACAATATTTGTTCTGTAATTTCCAGACAACACCCCTTACTGGAAAATGGAAAGTAATCCTGAGATCACTGTACTATTCTTGAGGTCACTGTATTGTCTAAGGGACAAAGGATTCCACGATCCCTTGTTAGAAAGTCAGTTTGGTCTAGTGTTTAAGGTAACAGACTAGAAACCAGGACGTCATAAGTTCTAGTCCCACCTTAGCCATGAAAGCCAGGCACTTTCTCTCAGCCAACTCACCTCACAGGGTTGCTGTTGTGGGGAAAATACGAGGAGGAAAATATGTTAAATATGTTCACCGTCTTGAGTTGTTTATAAAATAATAAAGACGGAATACAAATAAATTTAAAAAAATGATGGAGTTAGGAAGCTGAGAAATGGATTAAGGATGAAGAGTACAATTGGATCCACAGAAGAAACCAAAAAGTCTATCTCAGTAGAGTATATGACACTTGTTAGTCTTTCCAGATTGTCCAGGCAAAAAGCACAACTTAGTCTACTAACTCTGTCTTTATTGTAAAATATTTTTCCCCTCCCCTCCACTCCTTTTACTTTCTGGAAGACTAGAGAGAGACCCTTTTGAAGGGCTTCCCACATCTTCCCCTCTGCTTCTATGGACTGAGATACCTCTTGCGTGATAGTTGTGTAGTCTGTGGCTCTTCTTTCCATTTCCCAAGGTTATTTCCACATACACACTCTGACACCAACAGCTTACAAAACAGCAAATTTCAGAGTAGGACTTGATTGCCCAGTACTACTAGAAATCAGTTTGATTACAACTTTCCATAATGTTCCAGTACTTTGATAAAAGAAGAATTGAAATGCCATATTGTGTAAGAGGAAAAGCTTTCTGGTTCTGCTGTAGATAAATAACAATGGAGAGCCAGATGTTCTGAAAGCTTGTAAATCCCCATGACCAACCCAGAGAATGCTGCACACTGGCTGTTAGCTACTGCACAACAGGTCCTAGATGCTTAGTTAAAACTCAGGACTGGATCTCAATCTTCAATTTAAGAAACAGCTATTTAAGCTACTTTTTCAAGCCCTCTTGATAATATGCAAGGTCCAAGTACATGGTTTTCACCAAATATTTTCTTGAAAATCTTACCTTATTGCACATAGTTTTGGGGATTTTGTTTAAAATATTTGATCTCTCATGCCATTGTGAATTACTCTGCAGAATATAAACTTCAGATCAAATACCCAGGAGTTAAACTCACTATTGAATTCTTCAGAGAATTTTTATTTAAGTTGTAAATCACTTTTAAAAATAAAATAGTTCCACAGGAACAAAGCTACAAATTTGATAAATACGTGAGACGTACCTGAGTTAAAAGGTGGTAACTAAAAGTTTTAAAAGAAAGATTGGATCAGTGACATAGATATAATTTGAATGTATGTGCATGTGTGTGTGCATGAGAGAAAGAGAGCACTTTTAGTTAATCATCATTTTAACTTTCATGTTCATTTTTCTAGGGAAAAATTATTACATTTTCAGATTGAAATCACTTTTTGCAGCAGCTTTTATGCCTGCAGCTGCCTGTGATCCATAGTTCCATTTATTGAAGACACAAGCTCTCTGGAGAACATTTCTTACTCGATTCCCTGCAACGTGCACTTGACATTTTATTGAGAGTGAAGAACAAAACAAGGGCTGCAATTCAGTAAGAAATCAAGAAGCAGTAGGTATGTAGCATTTTTGGAGGACAAAAAAGAATCAGAGTTTGAATACAATTAATTATATGCAAGTCCAAATTGACACTATTCTTTCATTTACACTTTTATTTATTTAGGGTGAGGGGTGAGAGAAAGAATAAATGATGAAGAAAAGTGCACATTTTATTTCAGGCCATGTCAAAAAATACTTTTTAGTCTCCCATTATTTAAATGCATACACACAGAGACATACACATATCCAAATTCACACATAGACCATTACGTGGCATTTAATTGAGTCTTCAACCATTGGGATCAACGTATCTGTATTTCAATAGAAGAGAATACTGTATATTTAGCTCAGGGTTGCTACGTATCCTCTCTGAGCTTGATTGTTTGCTTGCAGATGTTTCATTCCTTGATAATGTTACATAGATAATGAAATAATAATATTTATGTATATATTATAAAATCCTTCTTTGGGGTTACATCCAACACAGACAGACAACAGTTCTGGAAGGCAGAAACCATTGAGGTTGATCCATAGTAATCCCCCACCTCACCTTCAAAGCAAACTTAGGGTATGTTTTTCTACTTTACATCCAAAGTACACTTTTACATGTTCTGTTACTTTGAGTGCTCCTGACAGCAGGATGTTGAAGCTAAGCTCAGGAGTTCATTGGCAGATTTGCAGAGGAAGGAATGGCTTTTCAACTGAGTCAACTTTACAGTGTTCTCTAATTCCTTTTAAAGCGACCTTGTCTGATGAATTCCAAATTGCACAATATTTATAACATTTGCCTTTTAAACAGAAGACTGCGAGTTCAAAACTTGGAAGAAAAGTTATTTTTTAAAAGAATACTAAGTTTTTCCCCAAGCTTTCCATTTTGTGTGCTTTTTTTAAATTAAAAAAAATCTTATAGTTCACTATTCTATCATTTTTCCAGTCATCTGAGAGAGAAGGGTTTTATCTTCAGCTCACAAATAGCCCATATTTGGGCTATTGGACTAAACCTCTTAGAATTAAAGTATGAAAATACTCATTTTGAGACTTAATATTTTCGTATTAAACAGAAAATCTTAACACTGTAAATTGGTTCCCCTTCCTGCAATAGGAGGTTTGAACTAAAAGCTTACAAATAATTTATTGTATTTTATTTGAAAATATATAACATATACATTTTTCATTACAATATTTTAAGAAGAAATGTTGAATTCGATTGTACCGTAACCTTGTTGTTTTGTCAAAATGCTACTATTCTTTGACAAAAACAATCAAAGAGTGATATTGAGAATTGTACAAGAATGGTTTTCCATTATTTAGCTGTCTGAAAGAGGGGAAGTAATTCCCCTAAGGATAAAAATATTTGGAAGCTACATAATATTTGATTGCTGCCATATACCAACGTGAAACCACTTTTTATGTCCAGTTTGAACACATACTTTTGACATCTTATCAGGGTTCAGAGTTTGTTTTGTTTTAAAACTCAAATATTTTAAAGCTACAGATAGAACAAGAGTACAGCCAGCATTTTGATAAATAATCTTTTGCCATCAAACTTATGACATTTATAAATATGGGTATGGGGATTAACATTCCTAGACAATGGCATATTGTTATTGGCTAACACCCCAGGCTAAATACCTGGTATGCAGAGTTATAATCAAGGCTATGTTGAGATCTGATGTATGAAAGCATGCTTGACTGGATTTAAATGGCTTTGATTGGGTCAGATATGATGCATACTTGGAGTTAATGTTCATAATTGCAAGCTTTTCTTGGCAATTGTGCAGAGGTGCTTGATGACTCCATTCTCAATTGTTTATCTCCCTCTACCAGTGATATCTATCTCAGTTTCACATTAATTCAAAATGAGCCTGGAGCTTTCTATTCTGGCCCTCATTGATACAGTGCATACTTAAGAGCTTAAGAAGAGACCTGTTGGATCTGGCCAGCAGCCTCTCTAATGCCGCTTTCTGTCTCACAATGGACAGTCAGCATCCAGATAAGCCTAGAAGGCTCTTGGGCAAGACCTAAGGTCAGTTGTGTTCTTCCTCTTTTGCTTCCTACCTCCTGGCAATTGGCCCAGCTGCTCTGAAATCTGCAATTAGTTCATAGTTGTCAAGATTAGTACATCACAGTTTAAAACTTTAAGCTTTAAAACAAAACTGCAAGAGAGAAATACAGATGATTTTGGATGCCGAGATTATTGATACGACTGTAAACATTCACCCTCCTGCTACTTTCAGATAGCTTTAAGAAATGAATAATAATTATATTTTATAAAACTTATATGCTGCCAAACTCTCAACAAGTTTGAGAGTTGTTTTGTACTTCGGCAGCATATAAATTTTATAAATAAACAAACAAATAAATAAATAAATGTAAATACCATCGCTTTGTTCTGGTGATGTTAGGCTGCAGGGGTTATAGCTCAGTAGTGCCAAAACATGGTGCAAGTTTAACATGAAGAAAGTCCCAAGTCGAATCTCTGATACTAATAGGTGGGGATGAAAAATCATTTTTTATGACTTGAAAAACTGTAACTTTCAGTGTAGACCAAGAGCGGGCAAGCAGAATGTGATCTTCTAGATGCTATTAGACTGCAGCTTGTAGCTTCCCTCACTGTCAACCCTTCACAGTAGACCAGTTTAAGAAACAAAATCATGCATGATAGTACTATTTTTATTCTAAGGTTATAGTAACAGAATCTTGAAATTCTGAATGTGTTTCTCTTCTCCCTCCTTTTATCTTCATGAATAATAGGGAGAGTCTTATCCAAGATGTTTTCTCGGGTTACAATTCTGGCACGGACTCAGATTTCTTTTATCTGATTGTTTTCATGCTTGCAGCTCTTTCTCCTATTCCTCAAGGTTATTCCTTCTACCCATTACATCATAAACTATGTTTCCTAAGCCTTATGAACCTGAAGTTCAGAAATGTCTGGAAATCATAGATTGCCCATCCAAAAGAACAAACAATGCTGAACTAGATGAATCAGTGTTCTGATCTGGTATCCTCTTTCTACATAGACTTTCAATATCAGGTTCCCTCTTTCTACATAGACTTTCAATAATGCATGCTGGACACAGAAATTCATATCATTGCACAGAAATGGATAAAATCCAAAAGCTCTTACAAAGCAGAATATCAAAGAAGTATGGATCCCCCAAACAGATTAGAATACCTTTCCTATACAGCAGTTTCCTTATTATGTCATGTCTTCCCAGTTTTCATATTCTGTCCCAGTAATTAGAGGCATTTCAGAACAGGGAAAGTATATATGGTGCCATCGCTGCAGGGAAATCTTCCGGTCGTTTGTCATGCTTGTTTCTCTGAAGAACAGATGTATATCCCATTGTGTATAGTGTGGGAAGGGATTTCTTTCTCCTTTGCCTGGCAAGTCAAGAATGAGTCATTTAGATTAGACATAAATTATTCATCTTGGTTGGGCCTCAGAAAGTGCTACTACTAAGCATGGACAATTATTGAGAACAATTAGTGATATTTCTTTTCAAAACCAAAATTAAGCTTTTTATCATTACTAATAAACCTGAATAGAAATATTGATTTTGGATGATTTTTTAAAAAAATGAAGTAGGAGACTCTGAGAAACAAAAGCTGAACATATTTTCCTAGAATATGGTTGCCCACAGTTTACATGTTTCTGTCTTTAAACCAGATTTGGACTGGACAACCTTTCAATAGAGGACTATAAACTAATACTCCATGAGACAGTGTAGTGGAACATTTAGGTCTAGATTTAAGACTTAGAAACAAATAGTAAGATCTTAAGCTTCATCTGATAGATTTTCTTGAAAAGGTAGACTTTCTTCACAATCTTTACTAAACAAGGATCAAAGAGTCTTTCACTGACTTGGATTTCCAATCTTTTAAGGGAATGAAGCTCCTGTGCTTTTAATAGTTGAAGCATTTCCTGACATGAAGTTAATGACAAATCAAGCTTTGATGATTTCACCAAGAACATCTGTGAAAATGTTCCCCCAACACAAAGGAAATCTTTTTGGATATTTCTAGAATCTTTTCAAGCTCACATCTGCAACTTATACTTTAAGCAATATTCATTAGTGATAAGCATGCTGTTCACATGATTCAGGAAAAAAAATTCAAGACAAAAGGATCCATCAAGTTGGAAGAATAAAGGTATGTATCTTTATTCCAGCGTGCACAGAAAGATGTGTGTCATTTGAGCTGCTATTTGCTTTAAGGCTACTAGATTTTACTTCTGGATGAACTGTTCCATGAATAACTCACAAATGTTTTCCACTTTGTATCCAGTCTTCCTGGAGCTTAGCAATGTGGACAAAGAAATAAGAGTTTATCCAAACAACACAATTTTTGATGCACATTTATTTTTAGCATTTTTTAAAAGCGCTAGTGTCTCATGAAGACAAAAATAGCGTTTTATGGAAATTGATTTTAAAAACAAACAGTCATAGAAACCAATAAATTGTAAAGCACAATCTGCCTCTCATTCCCTTGATGGCCTCAAGGAAAGACAGTTAGAAAAGAGAGATTACAGTTGGAGTAAAAAGCACAGTTCCTCAGCTGTGCTGCTGCTCCTTCTCAGAAGATATGGCTTTAAGAAACTCCTACAGTACATAGCTGTTAGAAATGTGGAGTTCCACAGGATCTATTCAGTTACCTTGTAATTCAGCATCTATTTTCTCGTCTCATTAGAAGACAGGTAAGATGGTGAAGGTGTTGGACCAATGTCTAGATATCATATTAGAGCAGATGAGAGCCAACAAAATGAACTGGAACAGAAATAGGAGCATTTCATGAAATTACTATTTATTTACTCAGTTTTGCTGTTATGCACTAACCCACTATGAGATTCTCTAGATAGCTGGTAGACTACAATCTGGAGAGATAAAGAGATTATTTGTTGGGAGATAAATAGAAGCAATTACATTCTTCTCACATATTAATTATATTTGTCATCTTCTATGTATATAATTGATAGTCAGTTTGGTATAGTGGTTAAGGCATCAGGCTAGAAACCTGAAAACTGTGAGTTCCAGTCCCACCTGAGGCACAAAGTCACCTGGGTGATCTTGGATTAGTCACTTTCCCTCAGCTCTAGGAAGGAGGCAATCTCAAACCATTTCTGAAAAACCTTGCCAACAAAACTGCAGCACTTATCCAGGCAATCACTGAGAATCAGACAAGATTGAACAGAAAGAAAAAAATGTAGATAATGCAGGGGACAAATGATTCTGGAGAAATCTGAAAATTTGGGGATTATTTCACATTTTAAGTAAATACAGTACTCCTAATTTGAAAATCGTGAAAACCACTTTTGTAACACCAGTTACATTGACATGTAACTTTTGCATGTCAATTGCTTGGGAGCATTTGTCTTCAAGTGTTTACATGGCTTCTGAAATATCAGTCTTCCTCCCTGGGATTTTCACTTCATAATCATGGAAGTGAGGAGGCACGAAAAGGATTACATATAGTCCAGCCATGAGAGAAATCCATAACTGAGCTGAAGGTAGAATCCAACTCACTTGCATTGCAAAGGGGGGGAAAGCATAATATGATGCACAAACTTATCTTTTTTTTTCTTTGGGATAGGCTGTCCTAGTAAAACACCCTCAATACTCCATTTGTCACACTGCCTACCCTTTGAAATCACCTCCCTCCTGAGGTTCAGATGACCCCAACCGTCTTTCAGAAGAGCTGAAAAACTCCTTCAGGTTTTAGGGCATAGGTATACCAACCTTGGCAACTTTAAGATGTGTGGACTTCAACTCCCAGAATTCCTCAACCAACTTAAAGTTGCCAAGTTGGACATGCCTGCTTAAGAGCCAGGATCCTAATAGTGTATGGTTGGCATGTTTTGCTCTGTATTGCTTGAGGAGGTGATCATCATCTAATATTTTTATTGTCATTTTCACTGTTTCAGTTTATAAATACTTTTGCTAAATAAGTTAATGCATGAGCTTACTTCCTACAGGTCATCCCCTGAACCTGATCTTCACTACTTCTGCCATGTACATGCTCAGCATTTGCCAAGAAGACAACCTATTAGCCAACAATTGCTGCTATGTTACCATTTCTTCTGGTTCCCACACACCTGGCCCAACTTAGGGAGAGGACAGGTGGGTAATGACAATAAACAATTCCTTCATGAGCTTCAAAATCAATGTTCCACCTTCTTAATGCTTGTCCTCCCTAACCCATATGCTAAAACTCACCTCCCAATAATGTATAGGCTCTCCAGTTCCAGTTATTTAACGATTTATTCTTACTGGTTTTAGGAACCAGGATACATTTTTACATGAACAACAGCCAATCCTTCAGGAAAGAGGAACCTTGGGTGTTACTTAGTCTGGTAATGAAATGTCTGCAGGAAAACAACCAAGCTCAGAAAGCACAATGACTCCACAGTTCAGCCCTGAGCTACAAATATTCTCTTCTAAGTGGAACCATCCTTCTCAGGTAGCCAGGCTACAAAAAGCTGCTGGGTTGTAGCTCAGCAATGTCCAAAGGCAGCCCTGGATTGACTATGAAGTCAAATAAACATGCTTAAGATACAAAGGAAGGGGGGCCCATTGAGTGTTTTTCCCAACTCACTCACTGCCACACTCAACTTTAATTCAATTTTGTCACTATTTTTAATTGCCATGTTTAATCTGCATTGTTAAAAAAACATTTGATATGGTAACTAAAGTTTAAAAGCATGGTTTGAAGGTGTCATCAAATATGGCATTTGTTTCCATCTCATGGCATGAATATTTTGCTTCTGTTGAGGGCCACCATAGTTGGACTGTGCCTGTTGGCCTTAATCTGGCCCTGTTCAAGGAGTAACCTGTTCCTAGGACTTGAGAGACCTGAGCTGCTCCAAGGGCAACAAGATGAGAGAGAGATTGGAGTCTCTTTGCCTTGCTTTCATTATAATGAAAAGTGAAATCTTTATTAGACTTTTATACTATAGGAAGCCCTGCTTAAATGAATCAACCCTTCAGAGAGGTTGCCAAAGACACCTTCCTCCCCCCTGTTTTCATGGATAAGCTCCTGCACAAATAAGAGAATGGAAAAGCGCCATTGTTTGTTTGAGATGGATAGGCCCACAAAGTGGCTTGCAATAAATAACCTGTCTGGGCAGCAGCCCGGATAATCTAGGAGGGTTTGTTTTCACAGCTTTGCACTGGACATCACTGCTGATTGCCTGTCACTCCCTGCTGAGCTTGACAGCTTGTGCCAAGCCAAGATACCAACCCCACAGAGTTTCACCTGCTATGCCAAATATTCACAGGGGTGGGAACAATAGCACTTTGTGAAAACAGTAATAAAACTTCAGTTACCACTCCCCCTTACTTACTTCTTTCTTTCTTTTTCTTTCTTTCTTTCTTTCTTTCTCTCTCTCTCTCTCTGTCTCTCTCTCCTTTTTCTCTTTCCAGAAAACTCACTGCTGAAACTGCCAACACTGTTATTGAGTCATCTGACAATTAGAGACACTCTTCTTAAAATAGGGCATTGTGGAGCTGCTAATGTAAATAATAATAGTAATAATAATAACAAAATCACCCTCAGTCAATTGCAAGAGGCAGCTTTACTGGAAACAGCTTATATCACGTGACAATACCTTTAATAACATCAAAGAACAACTTCTGCCTATCCCAGGTCCTTGGGAAAGACTCAATCAGTGGACAAAAATGCCAACATCTGGCTGACTGTGGATGAACTATGACAATAGCTGTATAGGTGGGATAAGGGGAAAGAGAAGAGGGGAAAAGTATTTTTAACCACAAATCCATTCCCACAACACCTTCACTTGCAAAAGAGCTGAGCTACAATTATTAAATAGCATTTACTCCAAATCGCCTTTAAAGCAGAGGGAGAGAAGCTGCGTTCTGATAGGATACACTAAAATGAACTCTGTATAACCCAAAGGGAAAGCTTAGCTACTTTTGTCCTTTCTTGCTGGTTAAGCAAGGAACATGGACTTGTTTTGTTAGATTTCACAATGCACCATAAACAGCAGATTAACTGGCAACTCTCTCCTTTAAGATGTTCCCAGGCTTCTGAAATGTTGGGAATTTTTTCTGAAGAGGTGTGGCAGGTTCCAATTGTGTTCAATTCTTGGAGAGAAGGGAATGTGAGGATTCACTGTATTGCAGATGGCCTCTGAAGCAATCTAGAACAAAAAGCTGAATGGCAATCCAAGCAATAGGTCAAGATTTTCAGTGTATGGAGATGTATCTGGAATGGGGGCTTAGGTCTTTTGGATATTGTTTGAGTTCTGGGAGTTATAATCTAGCAGCATCTGCAAAGTCACAGCTTCTTCAACTGCAAGATAAATAAGAACCTCCTCTCATTTCCTTGCAGCTATTGCCAAAAACACAAGAATACATCTGGCTAGCTTGACTTCTGTATGTTAACATATCCCCCCATATGTTTGATGGGAAATTTATATTTTTGCTAGTATAGACACAGCTATCACATTTTATGCAGGACCATTGTTGTTTTGCAATCAGTGATAGTCACATGAAGAAGATTTAGCGTACCTGTTTTTTCTCCTCTCACAATATTGCAAAAGTGAGGAGTGTATAGTTGCTGGTTTCTTTGATACAGCAGAATCATTTTTAATTTCTTGTATTACCTAGAGAGCACCTTAAAAATCCAGATGACCATTAGATGGCATCAGAATTTTGGAGTTTTCTGACATCTTTTCTGCCATCTCATGGTGGTCAGATTTTTTTCAGCCCAGTCCAGTCTTGGCCTTGAAAGACAGGAAATAAACAACTTATCACATACATCAAAACTTAATTATTACAAAACCAATAATGACACAGAAGTCTGGATGGAAACAAAAGCAACTCTTCAGCAATATTGTACCTACTAAAACTATGTTATCCACTTCCTTTTCCTTTCTTGGTCAAAAGTGCCTCTCACAGCAGCCCAGCCTAAAGCAATGTAACCATTGCAACAGTTACACTAAGCAATGAGGAAATGGGAAAGGCTTTATCCATTGTGCTGCTACCAGTCAGTCAGCTTTTATGTCATTCTTCTTTGGTAAGTAAAAATAAAATTGTCAGGAATTTTGCATATACATGAGGCCCTTTATTTATTTACCCCAAATGTAAAACATCTTCTTGGACTCAGATGTGTCTGTGATAGCAATTTTGCACAACAGTGAAAAGAGCCATGAGTAGAAAGCAGACAACAACCATAGTCCTACTGTGACATGTACCATATTTTAATTATTGCTGTTAAATACAACTTTCTGGCACAGCGATATATTGTATGGACTTTCAGTAACTACATAGATGAGTATATCTAACATATCCTTTAGAACTGCCAATGATTAATCTACTGGCTCTATAATTAAATCTATCCACCTTATAGCTGGTTGACCTCTTCTCTTTCCCAGCAAGATAGACTTCAAGAAAGCTAGGGTTTCACACAAGGTG
>JANHZU010000003.1:497656-508907 GCA_032468055.1 Acrochordus granulatus
CTTCCTTCCTTCCTTCCTTCCTTCCTTCCTTCCTTCCTTCCTTCCTTCCTTCCTTCCTTCCTTCCTTCCTTCCACAGCTATGTTACACTTCTTACTCATTTTCAATATGTATTTCACTATTTTTCTCGTATCATTTTCAAAATACAGGTATTCCCAATCTTACAATTTATGTATTTGACTGTCCAAAGTGAAGACCATATGTTATTTCCTACCTTTTTCACTAATTTCTCATGATCTTTTTGAATTAATTTTGATTAGTGAAAGCATTAGTTTCTTCATCCAGATTTGTGTTAACTTCGGATTCGATAAACTCTTCATCCAATTCATTTTAATAGAAATGTTGAAGAGTACAGATATTTAGGGTTAAATTTCGTGGCATCCCAGTTTCATTAGTAGTCCCATGATTCAGTTTTCAAACCAGTTATTTATCTACTATCTTATCCCATACAGACTCTACATAAGTAGTCAGAATGTCATGGGGTAGATCGTTAAATGCTTTGCTGAAATCAAAATATATTATTCCTACAATATTTCCAGAAGCTAGTAAGAAAGTTCCCAGTCAAAAAATGAGATAATGTATTTGCAAATCTAGTTCTTAACAGATTTGTGCCTAGAAAATTGTCGTCAATAAAACAAGTCTTCAAAATTGAAAAAAAATTCTAGAACATCCTTTTTCTTGTCCTGTTAAAAAAATTAATGGAAAAAATAATGAACCACACACACAAAGAATCCACTGCAGATTTCCCCCTATTAATACTATAAAATAATTATTTCAGTTATCTCCAACTTAGAACATTCAGAATTCTAGACAAATTCCAAATTCTAGAGATATAACTAAAAGGGGCAATTTTTATAGTATGAATGCTTGATATAGGATTGATCCACTTTCTTTTTAACAAGCTGGTGATTTCAGTTCAAAATATAAAATAAGAGAACAAGTCCAAATGAGAGAGTTAATATACCAATTCTTGAACACTACGGAGTGTTCATTAGAGCCAGTTTGGTGTAGTACAAACTACAAATTGGGAGCCTGGGAGTTCTAATCCTGCCTTAGCACTAAGCCAGTTGAGTAACTTTGGGCCAGTCACTTTCCTTCAGTCCCAGGAAGGGAACAATGACAAACCACTTCTGAAAAACCTTGCCAGGAGTCAACACTAACTTGAAGGCCTATGTGTGTGGTGTGTGCATGCATACACACACACACACACACAAAGCTAGGCAAACACAACCTATTAAACATTTTCTGAGTTACCCTGTATATATAAAACAATATTTTTGTTTTATAAGATCATTTTTAAATTAAAGGAAAATAATAGTGCACTTTTTACAGTAACCTTTCATGAATTTGCAAAGATAACATATTCAACCTGAGATCATATAAATACTTGATGTCTGTTTCATAATTTTTTTCAACTTCCTACTAAAATTAGGTTACAGATTTAGAAGACTCAAAAGACTTCCTCAAATCCTCTAGCTTCTATGGAATTTCAGAGGTAGGAATGGATCAAGAGCAAACACCCCAAATAAGAAATGTTTGAATTGAACACAATAGCAAGAAGTACTCTATGATAATCTTTAACTTTAGTACTATACCTTTAAAAAACAGTTTAATCAAAACTGATATGATCCAAAATAAAGATATTATGAGCTGCTCAGTTAAGTCAGAAAATACGTTTACTTGCTATTTTTAAACTGGAGTTATACATAGTGATAGTTTTTCATGGTTAAAAAGGGTCGATATACATTATTTTCTCTATATATTTTGCAGCATTAAGTGCAGATAGTCAACTGGTCTTTTCAAAACATGATTTCTATTACTTGCCAGGATGTCAACAGAATTAAATATTAATTCTTATACTGAATTCCAAAGGGAACTGAACTCAAAAATTCCCAATTCTATTTACTGTAGAAAATAAAACTGTTGTCATTGAGCAACTGATTGACTGTTCTTTTGGTTTTTTTCTGAATGTACAGTGAGGTTAAATTACCCCATCAAGCTCAGCCATTATGCAATATAATTTTTCTGATATTCTAAAATTGTGGGTTATCTCTATGTACTCTTCTTTTGATGACCTACAGTATCTCTTTTTTCATTTTATTTATTAAATTGTGTATATGTATGTGTGTGTGTGTTACTCATGGATACTTTTCTTTCAGATCTTTATTAAGCTTGCTGTACATTTTTATAATTGTGCTTTATTTAGGAAAACTTAGGGAAGTTTTGGGAACTTCCTTTCATTGTTAATTTTCATTGACCTTTTAACAACCACCTTCTTGACTTATAAATGATATGCATTCAATTATACTCAGGTTTAGTTTTTCTTAAGATTAAAAATTCCAGTGTTACTTATCCACTAAATGTTTCTTATTGTTGAGGATCAAATTATTGGCTAAAGTACAAATATACAAAAGACTGAAAATTTGATCTAAATAAATAAATCACATCATATCAAACAAATCAGTAACCCTGAATCAGTGGGAAAACAAAAATATTTTTCCATAGGTGGATCTACCAAAGATTAGTAATAGATGTATGTAAATATACAGGCCCTGATTCAAGTAATAAATAATAGCTTCAGTATGAAACAGCTAGGTAATAGATATTTGCAGTGTCATCATAGTAAGTGGTGATAAAACTGATACAGAGTAGTAAGAAATTGCAGTTCTTAGATTTTTGAGACAGGAGGCAATCATTACTATAGGGAATCCATAAGAGATACCAATTTCTGTTTCATGGTTTTAAGAGAAGCAGCTTTTGGATATAATTCTGAGAAGTTAAAGAGAGATATGCAATGGGCAATATTTCTTAGTTCTTTAGGAATACGTTCACTTTCTCCTGCTGACTGAAATAATATATGGTAGAAGAGGTCAGATCTTTCAAGGTTGTCCACACTTGCAATTTATAGCATCATCTAGCCATCACTGTAGCTGATATAAAGTCTGACCACATTAGTGATGTATCACTATTGTGATGGCTGGATGCTACTATAAATCACTAGATTGGAAAGCTTCAAGATTCATTCTGAAACTCCCAGAATTTGGTTTATATAAAATGCCCTGACAGCAATATATATCATGGTGGATGAGTGGTTAAGATGCTGGGCTTGTCAGCCAGAGGTTGGCACCTCGACAATTCAAGATCCAAGCACTACCACATAATGGGGTAAGCTCCTGTTACTTGCCCCAGCTCCTGTCAACCTAGCAGTTCAAAAGCATGTCAAAATGCAAGTAGATAAATAGGTACCATCTTGGGTGGGAAAGATAACAGCTTCTGTGTACCTTGGCATATAGTCATGCTGGCCACATGACTACTAAAGCGTCTTCAGACAAATACTGGCTCTCTTGGCTGTGAATCGGAGATGAGAACTGCCCCCTAAATCGCCCATGACTGGCAGGGGAAACTTTTACATTTATAGTCACTCTAAGAAAAATCCATCTTAGTTTTCAAACTCTTAGTTTTAAACACTTACCTGTAGTTTGGCATTCATATTTTCAAATATTTGTTTTTTATCCCATGATCTAACTCTGGGAAACTCAAAAAGTCAGAAATTTTTTGAGAAAAGAAATCAATGATCATGCTTATTTTAATGATGATGCATGAATTTTGGTTGCATTTAATTACTGTTGCATTCCTTTTCTTATACCAGGCTGGTTTTAGTTCTACCTATTATATCATTTATTATGACAACTTAATTTTGAAAACAAATTGAAATTAATCAGCCTAAACAAGCATATGTAAAATTTGCTTATCAAAGTTTCCTGGTAATTCCACTTCTTCTGTTTCTTTAAAAACACATGAGCTTGCATATGAAGAGTCAGCAAGATTTCTTCCATGACAGCATTATCCAAGCTCCAAATGTAATAATAGGAGACAAAGAATATTATTGTCAGCTTCTCCCATGAGTACTAATGTAAGCAAAGCATAGATTGACTACTTAGATCTTGTCATAGGATGTAAGGAATGTGCATTAATGTTGCATATACTAATGTATAATTGAAAATTTAGAAATAATTAAATACAATTGTGATACATCTTATCACAGTGAAGATGATACTGATCTATGTGCTATTTAGATAAAGAGCAATATGAAGCCTTTCCTCATCTTTTCTAGGTTTGTTGAAGTGAGAGCTGGAATAAAAACCTCTTTACAAAAATAATGCTTTCAGAAGACTATCCTCTGAACTGAAAAGCCATCCTAATAGAATATTGAAAAAGAGCCACTGGACAGCAATTGTTCCCATAATGCAAAGGCAGGGTATTTATGGGCCTTGTATATGTTTGGACTTTCCAGTTAAGCCAGCATAGCAAAGTACAAGTGAAATACAGACCCTTCACTTCTACTATAATACAATAACCATCTTTAGATAAACCTTAAGGTAGTCCTCACTTACCAATTCCTTCATTTAACAATTGATCAAAGATACAGCAGTGTAGAAAAAACAGCTTTATGACTAATACTCACCTTCTAACCATCATAGCATCCTGTAGTCACATGATCACTATTCAGGTGCTTTGTAACCAGTGCACATTTATGACCATTGTAGCATCATGTAGTAATGCAATCACCATTTGTATGTTTCAAAACCAGTTTCCAACAAGCCAATTTAGTGGAGAATGTAGAAGTGAACTTACAAATTGCAGTCACATGATGTTTTGCTTCATGAAGGTGATATCCATTGTGATTTGCTCAACAACCAAATGGGTAGTGACACTGTAAGCTTGTCATGGTCATATGGTTTTCTGCTTAGCAACCATGGTGTTAGTGATGAAGTTGCCAGTCCCAATTATGGTCACTGAACAAGGACTCCCTTTGTAGCATGACACCAAACAATAATGCATTTAATTATTGCTGTACTACAGGCAATGAGAATAGATCTGGAGAGGAAAAAAGCCCAGTCAAATGCAGTGAAATGGGATGGTATGTCAAAAGCTTCCTCTCAATACACCTTGCATTTAAATCACCTTAAGCAAAAATACATTAGATTGTCCTTTTATGTAGTAAAGTCATGATGCATGGATGGTGCAGATGTATGTACGCCTTCCTTTACAAGCCTGGGGTCCCTAGTTTAATCAATATGTGTTGAGAAATCAGTGTAGAAAACACTGATTTAACCTCACTGTACATTCAGAAAATGTTAAATTCTAGAAATAGCTCTCTATATGATGTTGCCCCAGAATATTTATTTCGATTCAGGAGATTTGTATTATAATACAAAAGTAATTTTCATGCATGTACTTTTGGTACAATATGAAGATCAGAAGCTGCTTACTGAAGATAGAAGTGCACACCACTGGGAATGTTAGTATTGCTCATGGCAATAAAGTTAGATTGTTAGTAGGAATAATAATGTGAGACTTTTCAATCCGATTTCAACTCCATTGGAAAGGAAGAAGGTATAATCAACAGTCAGAATTGATCTTTGACCTATTACGCCCTCAAGAACAGCTAGCTTTATCATGGGAGTATTTGCAATAAGCATACACATACATCATCTGAGGTTGTTTGAACACCATGTCTGCCCCTAGGAAGACCAACATATGCACAGTCTCATACACAAAGGAGTTTCCTAGGAGACAATGCATCTTATCAGTTGGTGTCCTAAGGAGACTGACAATAAAGCAAAGTTGTAAGGGCGATGTGGAGATTAATAGGAATATTCATATGATCCATATTTTTAAAAGGTTTGCACAAAGCTTTGTTGCTCCATGTAAATAGGTTTTCTCAGCTGTCAGGAATGGTGCATGAAAGAGACTTAGTCGTGAGTGTTTTTGGCATTCAGTTATAGTGCAGGTTTGGGGATCCCCTTATATATAGTTCAGAAATGTGGCAGAGATAAATAGCAATCATAATCTTCTATTGGGATAAATATGCTATTTATCATATATCAGGCTTAATAAAAATTTTCTTCCAAGTTCAGATGTGAAAAGGAAATTCACTTAGAGCACACAATTGTGCTCAAAAGATTTCTGTTTTATGATAGTCATTACCTAATGTTTCACACAAGAGATTTGTTCCTATTAAGTTGCTTTGAATTTTATAGATGCATTTTATTTAATCTTTCTGGATCTGATTTATAAAAAAATGCACAACTTAAAATATTTTTGTTTGACATCCATAATAAAATAATGCATAAAAGATCATGAAAACTTCTCAGAAACCCTCAGTTCAACACATTCATCCATTTACAGGGTAAACGATATTGTCCACAAGGTCATTTTGTGGTGAAGTAGAATCTCCACCAAACAGAAAAGTATACATTCTGTTTCTCTCATCACTTTTTCTTTGCCACATATACACATATATACAGAAGAGTAAATTTAGAATCTAGTTCTCTTTACATCCTGCTTCAAAGTAGTGGTCAGCTGCACAAGCTAGCAGGAAACTGGCTAAAGCTACTCAATGAGCCCACAAGATGGAAGTGAGAGTTTTCCAAGATGTTTTCTTGTGGCAAGCAGTCTGTCGAAAGGTTCAAAAGCAACTTAATTGGGAAAATGGAAAAAATGGAGCTTTTGGTTGGAATGGTAGCTTGGCGTGAGAGTGGGTGAGAACTGGGACTGAGAGCACAATTTGGAGGATGCAAGGTTCAGATAAAAACAAGCATGGCTACCTAGGATTCTCAAAGCTTCTTATGGAGAAGAGGGCTGCTAAACATATATCAGAATCAATGCTGTGCATATGCAACATTTAAAAGTAGGAATTACAAATGCTTCATTGCTTTTATCTCCTCTCCCTCTCTCTGTATACTTGTATAGAGTATATGCATCGTATGAATATACTATCCTTCCATGCAAGCCAATGCAAAATAAAAGTAACACAACTGTACCATAAAGCACCATATAAAATCAAAACCATGTTCAGAGCAATTCAGCTGTAGCCACTTAGTAGCAATCTACTAATACACAAACTACAGGAACTTATCAAAAACAAAAATAACCAGCTATATAAATCACCAAATAATTTCTGGACTATTCTTATAAAAGCTGTATACTGTAAAGGTACCTAGGCTGGATTGAGAAGGAACCTTATTTGCAAAGGAAGAAGCCTGCCAAACACACCCAGCGTATCTGCCCAATTGTCAGAATTCATACATCTCAGCAGGACCTTACAGTTTAAGTCTCTTACCCTGAATCCATAGCAAAATATGGGAAAACCACTTGGGTACACAATTCATAGTTTTTGTTAGGCATTCCCTCCCATTAGGTAGGTTTATGTATGGTGGTGTGGCAGTCTGCCCCCCATACAGGTGCTGGTGACTGGTGCTGTTGAAGACAATGAGGCTAACATGGTTATAGAATCAGGTTGCTGCTGTCAGCATGTCAATCAGTTGTTTGGCAGTCAGCAGAATAGTATAGTAGTGACAGAAGAAGAAAAATGTACCTTCAGGACAATTTTGACTCCTGGAAACTACCCCTGAAGATTTCTCAACAGCACAGTATTTTGGAAGTGACTAAAGGAAGAGACAGGCCCAAGGCCATCTAGCTGGCTTTGAGCATAAGGCGGGGCTAGACTCATTGTCTCCTGGTTTCTAATCTAATGTCTTAACTAGTACAGACATTGCTCAGCTCTGGATGTCAGTGCCTGTAATGCAGATGTTTTGGAAGCCAGGCTGTCAGCTGATCAGCTCAGCAGCACTGGGAAGGTTCAAGATTCTGTAAAAGGAATAAAGAAGGACCTTGAGGAACAGCAGGAAGAGCCAATACCAAGGCAATGGGCAGATAAAAGGGGCCTGAGTCGAGGCAAGAATTAATGTGAGTAAAAGTCTCAGATGAGCCTGTCCTTAATTCACACAAAGATAGAGAGAAGGAGGAAAGTGCATTCAGACTTGCACAATTCTGTTACTATAGAGTAATGCCAGTCTACATTCCATTTGTTTCCTAGCCCAATCTACTTTGAAGGGTTGACAGGTTCATGACATAGTGTACTGCATTAACAATGCTATTGTAATAATTGCTCATAGCAGGAAAATCAGCTTGTTTGTAAGAGTGCCTACACCACACCTTTTTCTGAGACAGGAATAGCTCCTGGCACGCAATTCCAAGAAGCGGTGGATAAGGCCAAGGCAAAACCTGAATTTGATTCTATTTCTTTTGCAATTAAATGTTATTACTATTAAATATAGTTAATACAATTATTATGCAGCCACTGGTTTATTCATTGGCTTCCTCTTTCATTTTAAGAACTTCAATCTAGCAACAGTTTCTGGAGACTTTGGGAGCTACTCCTATTTACTGTAGAAGACAAAGGCATCTTGTAGCCACAGCATTGCCAGGAACATGAAGCCCAAGTGACAGTTGGTCCTAATAAAGAAATGTCAAGGACACATTCCACAGATGGTGATTTTACAAGGGCAATTAAAGGGGCAGCAGAGGTCAGCAACTTATAGACCACTCTAATTTAAATGTCTGTCCATATGGTGATTGAAGAGGCCACTCCACAGACTACTAATTTAAGATGGTGTTGTGATTCAGCAGAGGGTTGATGATAAATAATGAGAAAGGTAAACCAAAGCAGAAGGCAGTTGCACCCACATTCATTCTGGAAAGAGTGGTTTCTAAAATTTCCATCTATAAATTATAGAATTTTCATCCATGTGTAGTGACAGATGCATAGCAAGTTGCTCATAGAAAATACAAATTTCATTTTCTTCTGTTACCTCTAATTCAAGAATTAAGGAAGGAAACATTTGTCAATTTTAAATCACCTTCGTTTTTATTTAATTTACTTTGAATTTATGATTAACTTTTCAATAATGAAAGAATAATAAGATGCAACTGCATCAGGCAGTTTAATGGGATATTGAAAATCAGTATCAGCAGCATAACTAATTGTATCAATTCATTTAATAAGATTTTCAAGTATTTTGCCTAGCATTATTAACCATGCCTATATGCAAAAATGGAAGCATTGTGTAAAGATGGGTTATTAGAATAGTCTGAATTTCAAACATTTGCAAGCTTTGAAAATGGATTGTAAAAACCTCCTTATTAAGGATAGTTTACCAAAGCAAGAATAATAACGAAGAATGTTTAAGTTTTTCCAGACTAGCATTTCCTAAAGCTAGCAGTTAATTATGCAACTTTTCCTTCTTTAATAGATTATTGTAGAAGGGAAAAATAAAAGTGGAAAACACTGAATAGTTGCAAGTGAAGAAAGTATTTCCATGAAATTCCATGAAGATAGTAAACTAAAAGTCTTTTCTGGAAGCACCTCATCAGCTCCTTTCGGGACTGAAACTCATAAAGAGAGCCCATACTTCACTCTTCATACCACTGATGATATCAGTGGTATCAACTAGTAGGCTACATTCAGCTACTCTTTTGCTACCCCCTGAGTGATCAGGGCCAAAGTTTCCATTTTGGGCACCTCTGAGAGAGCAAGACATCCTTTTCTATGAACAAATGGGATTATTTTTTCAGTGTGGGAAAATGTGGACAAAATATCACCTTTTGCTCCTTAAAGCATCCCAACCTTCTCTCTGAAGACCCATTCTGGGAATGTCATGACTTCTTATGGATCTTGGAAATCTTTTCTGCCTACCCCCAAATTGCCCAGATTGGGCAATTCCTATTTACAAGAAAGTTTTTATTTTATATACAGAAAATGAAAAAATAGAAAGGGCTTCTTCCCCTCTCCTGTGGAGAATTCTAAGTGTTATATTGGGTTATTGCGTAGACTTCTTTTCTAGGTTTCTCTAAAACATGTCATGCAAGGAATGCAGCTGTTGCAGACAGTATAGCTTCTGGGCATCACCCCATTATCTCTTTCAACACCACATTATTAATGTAAACACCTCTAATATTTTCAAAGTTTGCCCAAAACATACTGAGGCACGATATTCTCCTCTCTCCCAGATCTAGGTATGACTGAGGCAGGTCTGAATTTCAAATAATATAATTTGGATTTTATGCAGGTTTAATAAAGTTAATAAAAGTAACTTGTACAGGCATGCCCTTCGGCTGGAATCTTAAAAGATTCTTATCAGGAAATACAGCTAACTGAAGCAGTATGATAATACTGAGAACTTTTGAAATCAGCTAGACCTATTGTACTATGCAATGCACAGAATGACTGTGGTTCCTTTTTTCCTAATAAATTCCTTCCCTATGTTAACTTTATAACATTATAAAGTTACAGAGGCCATTCATATTGCCAAAGTATCAGGTGAACTGAGGAATGGTGAATGCATCCTATTATCACAACTATACATAAAAACAGCACATTAAAAATGATAACGAAACAAGACAGACTGGTTTTCTTGTCTGAAAAAGCATCCATTTTTAGCATAATGGCAAAATGTCTCTGTTTGCAGAAGAAGCCAAAATGATTGATTGAGGGAGTGGCTAGAGATTCCTAAATGCTTTCCCAGTGACAGTGAAAAGAAGAATGGACATCTGGTAAATTTTTAAAAAGTCTTTAGGTTATTATCACTTTTTTTAAAAAATAATATTCTTGGCATTTTACATCTATCTGCCTGTCTATGAGGACAGCTGGATGCATTGGAGAACCTCTACACTACAGGACATCATCATTTGTTCTATTTGTCTTAATATGCAAGCTTAATAGTATAATTTAAACAACTTCAAAATTAAAAAATAATTAGCCCTGATTAATATTTCTGCATTCTGATCATTAAGAAATGTACAACTTAAAATTCCCAGAGTCATTTTCACAGCTACCAGAAATTGAGAAGCATACAGTACTGGAAGTTCTAAATAATTTAAAGTAAGATACAGTCACTCTGAAGCCAAGTTTAGCTTCTGGTGGTCAGATGAAAATATCCATGCCATACCATGCTACGCTCTTGGTAGCAAAACAGAAATAGTCTGTCATTACTTTGTCTGATGTCTGTTTACTTCCAAATATAATCTTTGACTTGAGTATAATTCATTATTTGGAATAGAGGTACTTAAATTACTTATTGTGCAAATTGTTTCTGTGAATGTTTGAACCTAGGAAGATTATGTCTCTTTACTTTTTCACTCTCTAATTGTGGAAACTAAAGTAATCCAAATATGGAGCTCTAGAACCACAATATTGTATTGTAACCCATCACATTACATCACATAATTTATTTCTACTCATCTTAAACAGAGAATCTACAACTGTAGAAGGTAGGAGAGGCAAGCAGGCCAGACTTTTTGAGCTTTTCATCTAGATACCTTGTCAAAGGTCTAGTGCAAGGGCATCCAACCTTGGCAACTTTAAGATGTGTGGACTTCAACTCCCAGAATTCCTCAGCCATCATAGCT
>JANHZU010000003.1:582842-595004 GCA_032468055.1 Acrochordus granulatus
CAGTACATTCTTCAAAGGTTTTAGCATGGTGACTTTGAAGTTCTTTCTCACATATAAGCTTATGTTCATATGCACACACTGCTTTTCCTGCCTGTCTTCCCACACACAAACAATAGTACCACTGGTATTGCCCATGAAACAAAGTGGCTATGTGCACAGACACATGCACAGCTAACTTAGACCAGGCTTTCAGAGGACACAGCTGCTTCAACGCTTTAAGGAACACTGTTTTATTCAAGCATATTGTCCTTTGCAAAGTGCTCCTTTTCAAATTCTAAACAGTCAACAACACGTAGGTGCTCCCTAAATTTTGCATGTGCACGAGTCCCTTTGAGTCAGTGTTGACTCCTGGCAATCGCCTGGACAAGCCCTTGTAGTTTTCTTAGCCTTCACTGTCTTCTTTTTAGAGCTGAGAGTGTGCAATTGGCCCAAGTTCACCCAATTGTCCTAGGGCAAGACCAGTACTCCTGGTTTCTAGCCTGGTGCCTTAACCATTATACCAAACTCTTTCTCTCTTCCTAGATTTACTTGGTAGAAACATATTTTGATCACCAGAAGGCAATCTTATATTCAAAAGACAAGAAATCTTTCAACAAAGATTTGATCTGTCATATGTCTTCAGAACTTGTGAAATCCTTATTTATAGAATGAAATGCATCTCACTCCAACTGAAGAAAAAAAAATAGGATGAGAGACAAAGAAGGTCAGGATATTATTTTTATAGACTCCCTATGGAATGGAAGTAATATAGCATTTTAATACTTCTTTATTTGACTGTTATTACTCTGCCTCCCAGAAGGCTAAGCTACTGCCTAAATCTTGGCTGCTTTCAACCCACCAAGTTAGTAACATTGCTCTAATCAGATGGAGAATTAAGCTTCTGGATTTGTGCCTAAATGCAGCTTTTCATTCACAAAGAGTTTAAGAACAAAGGCAAGGCACATACATAAACACACAAAATCAAAACTCATTCCTAATTCCAAACAGGATGCATTTTTTAAAATAACAAGCAAATATTATTGCAATGAACCTGCAGATGGAAACAGTCAGCTATCCATTGGATGCTTCAAATATATTTTAAGTAGTTCAATATAATCACCTTTGGGTTACATTATTATAATTTAAGCAATCATTTAATTTACACTAAATAAGATGAATGATGCATTTGATTCATACTACATTGTGAATAATCTTGGAAATATATATATATAAATGATAAATGGTGAAAATATAAAATATTCAAAAACAGTAATAGCTATATTTTCAGGAAAAAAAAGCATGTAAAGACCCAGCTTTAAACATTTACAGCTAGCTCAGTAGATTTTCCATTACAAAGTACGGGCATAGAACTTCCATTTTTATTCTACTGTCGTACTGCTGAGAAGATTAATGGAAGTAGAAGTAACAAGAAATATTCAATGGAAATGCATGTACTGTAATGCGAGAGACTTACTTGAACAATCAAAATTGTCAATTACATTTTTTGTTACAGAGATCAGTTGATATTTTTTCAACAGCTAATCTTGTCTCTCTGAGTGGCTAGAGATACCTGGCTTTCTTCCCCTGTCCTCATCCCTCATCCCCAACCAATTAGAACAGTTAATATAGATCCTGCGTGTATGAAAAGATACCCCCTCTGGAAAAAAAATCAAAGAGGAGAGAAATTCGAGAGGAAGCACTAGCTGGCAGCATCTTCAGAGTTTGGCGCTCTCTGTAGAAATCTGCTAAAGGACTAACTGTAGTTATCTGATGAAGGATGTGAGTACGTCTCCACTTATACTCAATCTATGAGTTTGTAAATCTATTACACATTGATAAATGTTACAGTTGATCTCCAAAGGGAACTAAAAGTGGGAACTTCTTCCTGCCTGGAGAAGTGAATTAACCGTATTATCTAGTTTTCACCATGATTATGGGCAGTGAGGAAGATTTAATTACATCTAACTTTTTATGAAATCACTTTTCACTAAATTCTGGTACTGTACACATGTACGAGATTCATCCAAATATCATGTTAGATTACAGTTCAGAAAAGAGGTATACAATCTGTATTTTCAGAGCTGTCTGCAGTCTTCAAAAGCCTCACATACAGCCAGAGAATTGTGGGAAAAATTATTAAAATGTAATTTTTGCCATTATGAATATCAATGCAGCATCAAAGAGTAACTGTATTAAGAATATTTCATTCTAATTAAAGGTTCATGTCAAGGAATACTGTCCTCACAATGTCAATTATTTTTTTAATATGGCCCTCAGTGTATTACTAAAAGGGACAGGTGCATTGCATAGCCTGAAAAGAAGTGTGCACAGCTTATTTAAAAAATATGTGAAAAGGCCTCTGACTCTTGAGTCTCCCACTCCTCTTTCCTCCACCCCTTAGAGTTAATGAAGAAGGAACTGGAAGATTCACTGTTTGTTTAAACCAATCAGGTTTACTAGGGCAAGAAGTGGCTGGGGAAATAAGCCAAATTGATATTGTAGATCAGGGATGTCCAACCTTGGCAACTTTAAGATGTGTGGATTTCACCTCCCAGAATTCCTCAATCAGCATAAGTATAGATTATGACCCTGTTATTATTTTTTTTTTTGTTAACTGAGAACAGATGTGGAAATTGCTGTAGAATAAATAACAAGACATTGCACTCCTCAAATGTCTTATACTACAACCTCATCAGCCCAGCCAGTATGCCAACTTTCAGGGATAATGAGATGGCAGATCTAACCTAGATCTAACCCAGGTTAATCTCTCACTTGTAAAGACAAAACTACAAAATAAACATATCATCTTTTTGTATATTTGTTTAATCTCCAAAACATTCTAAAACAAGCTATCCTGCCAATAAAGTTCTGCAGTTATTTTTCCTAATTAAAATACATAACTACAGCTTGATCGAGGAGGACTGGTGATGAGCAATAATTTTTGAAAGTGGAAGCTTTCTTCTGGTCTCCAGATATTTTGGACTTAAACTTTCATTAACTGAAGTTCAACTTGTTTGAGAGCATCAGACTGGAGAAATATACTATAGCTGATGCTTCTGGATATTCTATTTGCAAAACACAGAACTGGAATGATAGAATCCTACATGAACATATAGTAATAGGAAGGGAGGAGAAGATTCTTATGAATTTCTAAGCCCCATAACAGATTTAATGCACTTTTTTGAATGTAGTATATTATGATAAATAAAAGTGAAGAGACCAGAGACTGGAACAAAGCAAAATATATTTATTTATTGTCCTTTTTGGGGATTAAAATGTAATATAAAGCTCTTTCAGAAATATTAAATACATAAGAAGTTATATATTTCAGAAATATGCAAGTGATTTTTCAGAAATTCATATTATTGAGCTTTTAGTCAACTTTCTTCAAATACCAGTGTTTAAAAACTTAAACAAAATCAGTAATAATTAGATGAAGTCACCATTTCATATCCCATAACAACAATAAGAACAATTTCTGATGTAAAGTTCTAGTTGTTCTATTATGAATTTACAGGATTTTCAAGTACAAAGTACAAGTACATTTTTAAAAGAAATCTTTCGAAAAATGTGTGTGCCATAAGATTGAGTATATATGCTGTACCTGATATTAGTTACTTCTGCTTTTATTAAATGCCTTCTTTAACAAAGCATCAAGTAATTACTTCTTATACATATATTATCTAATTTTACAAGACAGTTTCAAAAACATCCAGACTTACACTGGCAGAAAAAGCACAAATCAAGGTGCTTGTTCTAGTAGCAGCTAGAAATTGCACATAAGCAGCTGTCTGTGGTGATCTAAGTGCAGGGCTTTAATTAATAATATTACATTTGCTTTTATACCAATCCCCTAATCCTCAGTCCTCAAGAGCTTAAAGCTATAGAAGAATCTCTCAGACTGGGTTTAAAGCCCACAGAGGATCTCAGTGACTGTGCTAGCTAGCTGAATTATGACAGATTTCATTCCTAATGCAGATTTCCATTTAAATGTAATTATTGATGTAAGCAGTTTTTTCATGCTAGAATGCTAAAATTCAAGATGGCAGCTACAACTGCATAATTAAAGACCTGCTCTTTTTATATTTCTTGACATTTATACCTTCTGCCCATCTTCCAGGTGCTCCTGCTTCTTTTTCAGTTTTATCTTAGGATGTGGCATTATTTCATTTAATTTAATTCATTTACACAAACTTAATACCAATCCAGTCAAAGTGAACAACTGTAATGGTATGTGGGCATGACCATTGAAGACAGGAGGAACAGTTGCACTCAGGAGAATGGTTGGATAAGAGGACAGTCCCTAGCAGGAATATGGGCATGGCAAATGTTTCAGAAAGGATCCTCCCTAGTTTTTTGGGCTGTAAAAATGACAGAAATGTATTTTTAGATTTGTAAGATGTTGTTAATGTAGCCTTATGATCAAATAGCATTAATTCATTTGGGTGTGCTTTTAGCTTTCCACTTAAAAAGAAATCTTCATAGCTTTCAAGTATGTCAAAAGTGAAGAAGTCAGCCTTATCTCCAGGGTCATGTTCTACACTGCCAGGAAAACCACGAAAAAATATGATTTTTGTATATTTTATATATTTAGCTTTCTGGAATATCTTTTATACTACTGACAGTGCCCAGGACCTCATGCACCTCTTGCTTCAAAGCTCTTACAAGTGGGGAAGGAATATTTGGGGTAGTGTGGTCCCAACTGTAACCCAACACTACAGGTACAGGTTCTTACAGGCAATAAACAACATTCTGAATTTGTCCTGAAAGCTTGCTGACAACCATTGCAGCAACTGCAAAATGGCTATGCTATGTTTGCTGAATTCTATACCAATTGTAGCTTCCAAATCACCTTTAAAGGTGCCCACCCCAACCAGAGTAGGTCGGTGTAGTCAATACCTATAATAATGACCTAACTATTGACAAGGCTTAACATGTAAGGCTGTAAGTGATGCAGCACCTAAAGCTAAGCAGAAGCTGTCTAAAAGGTAAAGGTTTCCCCTGCCAGTCGTGGCCACCTCTAGGAGGCGGTGCTCATCTCCGTTTCATAGCTGAAGAGCCAGCATTGACCAAAGATGCTTCTGTGGTCATGTGTCTGGCATGACTATACACTAAGGGGCACAGGACACTGTTAACTTTCCACTTAAATTAGGCGGTACCTATTTATCTACTTGCCTTTTTACATGTTTCAAACTGCTAGGTTGGCAGGAGCTAGAGCTAGTAACGGGAGTTCACCCCATTACATGGCAGTGCTTGGGTCTCGTACTCCAGCTGCCAATCTTCCAGCCAACAAGCCCAGTGTCTTCACTGTTCAGCCGTTGTACCATAAAAGCTGTCTAGAAGCTAGGATACGATTTCTACCTGTTGTTCCAGCAAAAACCATGAGTTTAGCACTATTCCCAAATTACAGGCCTGCTCTTTAAAAGGGTGAAAATCTATCCAGAATCAGTGCTAGAAAGGATATTTAGGGAATGTTTGTACATTTGTTGACAAGTACTTCCAAATTCTCAAATTCCCGACCTCTCCCAAAACCAGCTCATGATCTCTGTGGCCTTTCCATTCCAGCCTATCTAATCTAAAGGCAAATATATCACCTTTATTCTTTGTTGCAAATTGGCAGATCACCTTTCTCAATAGTTTCAAGTAGATATTTAAAAAAATGGGAGAGAGAACCACTCCTTTCTCATGAACACCCATTCAGATATATAAGCTGAATTGCTTCCAACCTCTAGCCCTTGGAAGCAATCCACCAGGATACTATAATCAATATTATTAAAGGTTACTGAGAAATCAAGACAATCAAGAACCTAACTCAGTCCTAACAAAGATAATTTACCAAGCAGTTAGTGCTTTTTCAACCTCATGTGTGGGCCCAAATCCTGAACTAGGAAGGATCAAGTCTGTTGCTTCTAGGATCTTTTGTAGCTGTACTTGTTGAAAAGACAACTTCGAAACAGCTTTCTGCTCAAGGGGAAGGGTAGATACTACCCAAAAGTTGTCCAATAAATCCAGATTGAGAGAGAAATAATAGAATTGAAATTCTCTAGTTAGATTACACCATTCATTGTATGCATCGCCACCTCCTATAAAGTAAATATTGGCATTTCTACTTGTAACTAAATGATATCACTTTTAAGGTGTGTCCAAAGAACTTCAACTTGGAAGTGAGTAAATAAGCATCCATGATCTAGAGAGATGCCTGCACAATAGTAAATATTTAGTCATGCAATAAGTAACATATTTTTTTTTCTAGTGCCAATTGCTTGGGAGGAATGGAAACTGAATTCAAGCTTTATTTCCTTCTCTAATAAAGAAATGATTACCAATCCCAGCTCTTCACAGATTAGTTTTGGAGAATGTTTTTGTAAATGATCCTTCTTAAACTGAGTACCATACATATAGCCCACTTAGTTTGGTTTCTGTTGTGTATTAGACTGTCAGTTATGTTAACCTACCTCACAAAATTGATATTAAAACACATAGGAAAATATCAAGACAGAATATAATTAAGTGCTTAGTGTTCGAGCACATAAATATGCATTCTCATCCTCACTCCATAAATCCATAAGAATCTTACTAGTTCTTACTCTTCTTCTCCACAGGAATGGTATTGCAGTTGTTTTCTGTCATATACAATAAATGCAACACATGACAAAGATTATCTAAGATTCAGCCCTAAAGGCATTATAACAAATAATACAGAAAATCTATTATTTTCTCTCAACGATGGAACAGATATGATTTTCAAGTTCTACATATGTTTCAGAGCAAAGAAAATGCTTACTTTGAGCTCTTATTCATCTTTTATCTTAGTCTTGCAAGAATAAAATATAGAGATGAAAAGGTGTTTAAGTTGCCTAAAACTCACAACTTAAATTTATGAAAAGCAGCAGTCTATCCAGAGTCTTATAGACTGGACAGATTACAAATACTGCAATCAATACTGCAATCAGTTGTGTTTATGTTGCACAGTCATTTTCTATTTTAGTTACTACATACTCCACCTGCAAAAGTTACTCAAGAGTATTTTTTACAGCTTTCAAGTGCAACAAAAAAAAGCAAATGTGTATTAATGCTAAAAGAAAGGCCCATATAAATGGCATATATTTTAAGTTTTAATTTTTAATACTGATTTTTCTATTTTTAATGTCTGTTTTTATTTAAGCTTTCTTTTCCAATGAGTCACTCATAATTCCTTCTGGTGAGATGGGTGGTTATATATATATCTGATTAACAAATAAATAATACCAAAATCTGTTCCTATTTTTTGATGTGAATGTAGCCTTGTTTCAGGAAGGAACAAATTTGTTCTAAGAGTTGGATGTGCAGGTAGCCTACATTTCATTTATGCCACTATCTGTCACGAGCAGATAATAACAGCAAGCTGAGAAAAACAATTTAATAATGGTTTTGTGGTACAGATTCAAGACAAGAAATGTGTTATGGAAAACCAATGAGGTCACCAGTAGGATGCAGAAAAGTGCCATGATTCAAGAAACTTCAGCCAATTCAACAAATTCAAATGAAAGCACTGCCAAGAAGATCAAGAGTCATGTCTCGTCAGCAAGTATTTTCTTGATTTCTGTGAAATATCTCACTTCTAAAAAGAGACTCTTAACTTTGACATTTTATATACTTCTAAAACAGATAAGAACTTTAGTGAAACAAGCTTCCCCCCTTATAATTCCCTATTGTTACTTACTCTAGCAAGAATAAAATACAGAGAGATGAAAAGGTATTTTAAGTTGCCTAAAACTCACAACCTAAATTTCTGAAAAGCAGCAGTCTATCCAGAGTCTTATAGACTGGGACAGATTACAAATACTGCAATCAATACTGCAATCAATTGTGTTTATTTCGCTCACGTATGATTAAAGCTTATATTGTGGTATCAGGACATATGGCATCTAGCAATGTTTAGTGATACTACAAACTTGAAATTTTTAATGGACAACCAAACAAGATGGCAAACATAAGCATACAAGTAGAAAAAAAGAATGCAAAGAAAAAAATTCTCTAGAAAAGGAGAAACCTTTTGAAAGCAACAGTGATGATGTTGCTCTAAACATGTTATATGTGCCTTAAACTCTTACATCCAGAATTTGTTAAAACAATAAAAGCTGGCATTTTGTTAGCCTATATTTTCCCTTTTTGTGATTGAAACTGATAGCTAGCACACATACTCTTTCTGTATGTAAAATTTGTCCCAGCTCCTGCCAACCTAGCAATTCAAAAGCATGCAAAATGCAAGTGGATAAACAGGTACTGCTTAGATTGGTGGGAAGATAACAGCATTCCATACGCCTCAGCACATAGTCATGTCAGTCACATGACCATGGAAGCATTTTTGGACAATGTTGGCTCTTTGGCTATGAAACATAGATGAGCACTGCCTAGAGTCAGACATGACAGAAAGGGAAACTTTTACCACGTATATATATGTATGTGTGTGTGTATGTGTTCATTCTTTTTGTCCAGAGTTGGTATTTATAGACCATTTAAAAATCCAAACATTTTCCACAAGCTTTTAGATTTAAATCCTTACTTCCAGCTAAAGTTTTAAGTATAATGATATTATGTATACTAATGTTTCAAAATATTTTAAAAGTAGTAGAATTTTTTTCTGGTCTAGTCTATGACGTTTCCTTTAAAATATTCAGTTGAATAAATTGTATAAAATGAGATACTAATAATGTAGTCACATTAATCATATTATCATTACAGAAATGTATGTTTGTTTATAGATAAATTGCTTTCTTAAACCAGTAGTTGTCTTCGTAAATCGAAGGCTAGCTTTTTCTCCAACATAAGAAGGTCATGTTTCGATTCACTGAAGTCACAGAGATAAGCTATTTTTTTCCTGCTCAGTTTTCTATTTTGGGGGAAGCTGTCTTAACAGATCTCTCCAATGTTGTTATAGTTTATTACCCAATCTGCTGTTGGAAAGAGGCTCGAAGAAAAGGTTTCAATTGGAGGCAGAAATATAGAGCTGACTCCTTGTGCAGTCTGCTGTCACTAATTGCAGGCAATGATATTAATGACCCAGTAATTGCAGTAAGAGTGACACTGAAGTGGAAAACATCATCTCAAGGCAGATTTCTTCTTTAGGTGGTAAGCCATCACCAATGCCTGATTTAATGCCTAGTGACATTTTAGAATGTAACACTACAGACAAGAAATGTGCCACTCATGCTCTAATGGCCTAAATGGACATGATGTTATTTGCTGTGACTGCAGAGTCCAGCAGTACCCTCACCCCCCACCAAAGTGACACAGGGTTTGTCCCACAGATGGACCACGTTCCTTTCAGGGGAGATAATGCCTACTATACAATTCAGTGCCACTTTCCACATTTTGGCTTCAGTGAAAAAAATACCTTTGTCTCCTACTTTTAACTTCAAGACAAAGAGAAGTTTTATTGCACAGTTAATAAAGCTATTTAGATCCTGTGACTATCATCTACTGTAAAAATAATGTATCATTTAAAAAACAGCAAATTAGATTAAGGTTATAATATTGCTTTGAGTCTTTGCCACTTTCCTCAGCCTGTCAAAAGAACCCCAACAAAATTTATTTTACACAATGCAAACAATACAGGCCAATTGTACACTAAGAAATGAAAATGAAAGCCTTGTATTTTCTGAAGCATCTTTGCATGAGTGGAGATCCAGGGTTTAAAATATTGGTATTCTTGGCAACGCTTGCTCAGCAGCTCCAAAAGCTACCCTCGTGCAGAGACAACACTGCTACTCAAATGTTTTGCACAGCTCTAAATTAAGAAACAAAAACCTTCACATACGGGTAGTCCTCAATTTACAACCACAATTGGGACTGGAATTTCTATTGTCAGTTGTTGTGGTCATAAGTATAGTTGGACCCGATTTTATAACCATTTTTACACGATTGTTAAGTGAATCTGCTGTCAGTAAGCAAAAGTCCCAGTTGTAAATGTGAACCCATTCTTCTAAATGGGCATTTTATCAGAAAAAAAATGGTCTCAGATTGCAATTATGTGAGCACAGGCATGGTATGGCCATCGTAAGTGTGAGGGCCATTTGTAAGTATAATGACCAGATTTTTTCAGCACTGTCACAACTTTGAACAGTCACTAAATGAATGGTTGAGAGTTGATGACTCCTGTAAATAGAAATTTGATATTCCAGACACAGTAATGAAAGCTACTGTTAATGGAAGTTATGTGAAATTATAGACTATATTAATTTTAATCAACAAACAAATAAATCATCTTGCGTGCACAATCCAAACTGATTTTTCTAATGTGTTTTAGGTGGCCATTTTGCTGTGGAAATTAATATAATGTAGCTGGCAATCTAGAACATAACACAATAAATACATACAGGTGTTCTTGCCCAATGAAGCAGCAGTAATATGGGGATAGAAGTAGTTTCCAAAACTGAAGCTTATGTACTATTAGTGGTATTCTCATATATGAAACTTTTGAACCACCCTTTACAAAAACATTTTCCAAAACTAGACTGTGATCTAGTAATCTGCAATCAATATTCAACTCACTATTAGAGAAGAATATAAAGCTTGCATTCAGCCTCTCTATTCCACCAAAGAAACTGACACTAGAAAAATTCATTGTGATACTGGTTGTGCAGCTAAGCATTTACCATTGTGTATCTCTCTGGATCACTGACACCTATGATGGATTGTATTATTCACACCGTAGCTTAAACTATATAGACACACCTTAAACGTGATATCATTTAGTTACAGAGATGTCAACATTTACTTTATAGCAGGTGGCAATGCATACAATGAATGCTGTGGTCTAATTGAAGAATTTCACTTCTAAAGTCAAATTTGAGGCATTTCCAAGGTCCTCTCCTCCCAATTTACTTCTAATTAAACATGGAGTTTGTATTTTTACTATGACAAATAAATAAAGAACAAGTATCACAGTTTTTGAAAAATCCTCAATAAAAGACTTGGTAATTTTTTTTCTTGTTTTGCACAAGACTTTCTTCTGTCTTATTCTGTTAAATACTCCAGAGGAAAGTTATGTATAAAACTGCAAAAGGGAACCTGTATTATCCTTATAATATATGTTTTATGGTTCTATTATCGCACCTCTACCATTAAATATTTTATGTACCTTTTGCTTATCCATATCTCCACAGAAAAAATTAAACACATTTGCAAAATATGTTACTTATTTAAATTTATTCTGACTCTTTTTTAACAGGCTTCTCTTCTACAGGATGCAAATTACTTCCTCTGATTTAATGAGAATTCTTCAAATCCCATTGCAGAGGAAAAGAGCCTTAGGGCTCTAATTTTGCATAGTTTTATACTAGTAGTTAACTTTACACATGGGAGTAGTCCTACTTAAGCCACAGAGATGCTTTATATACATAAAAATCAAACCTCTGCATGTAAGACTTTGTAACCAGTACTTAAGTTATGTATCATGTTTAAAGTATTATAGTTTAATTTAATATTAATCTGCATAATTAATGTATAAAAGGTCCTTAAGCAGGAAAATGAGTCTCTCCCTTGTGGAATTTTATTGTCAAAACTATTTGTGTGTGAGCACCCACGTACATGTGTTCTCATGATGGCATGAAATATTAAACAAACTAGCTGAAAATATTCAACTGATTATAAAACAGTAAAAGCAGTTCTAAGCAACTCTGAAATTCTTCATCTTCACTTGAAAACAGTGTCTTCTAGCTTCCTGAGTACTTCAATATCTACCATACGTTGGGGAAAAGACTGGCTCACCAACTCACTCCTACAAACAAGTACAATCATCTTATTTTCTCATTTTCTACCTTTGAGAATAAGAAGTGGTACTTACATATTCCCTGCTGGAGTATCTTTCTGTCTAATGATAAATGAGATCAACTGATGGCACTGCCTATGAAATGGCACATATATGAATGAAAGCATTCTATAATAGCCACATTACTAGGTTTACAAGACCCAGGTGGATTGGGAAAATGCACTCCCCACAGATTCTACATCCATTAATTCTACCCACAATGTTTACACATACATAAAAACCTCCCGAAAATCGTTATTTTTCCCCCTTCAGTAATTTTATGTTGATGATGTGTATTTAATTCAAACAGAACTGTTTGGTAAATTATGCTGCTTGCTCTAGAGCAGGGGTCGGGAACCTATGGCTCGCGAGCCAGATGTGGCTCTTTTGAT
>JANHZU010000003.1:609550-621570 GCA_032468055.1 Acrochordus granulatus
ATAAAGCAGAAATAGAACAAACTAACCAGCACTTATGGATCTGCTTCGAGGCAGATTCTGGCCTTGGCTGCTGCTAGCTGGCTGCTGTCCGGTGCCCCTTGCTGGATTGGAGGTTCGCTGCCGCCACTGCTCGAGGCAAAAGGGCCTCTTCCCTTTTCCCTCAGCAAAATATTTCCAGGGGTCTTTCCTGGGCGGTTTGGAAATGTTTCTTGTCTTAACCTGCCTCCGTGCTATGAGGGGGGAAGAAACGGGCAGCAGGGGATGGACTGGATGGTGCTGGGCAATGAGGAAGAATTTCTGCTGTATTTGGGGGAGGACAAAAACAATTTCTGCTTTATTTTGTGTGTGTGTACACGTGCACGTGCTTTGAGAACAGTCCCAGCTGGCGTAAGGGAGACGAGAGGGAGGAGAGGAGGGGAGGGGACTGCCTGAAGGGAAAATCCGGAGTCCAGGTCCCTTCTCTTGAATGCCTTTCACTTAATTTATGCTGTTTATGCAGCGAGAGAGGAGAACCATAGGCTCTGTTGTGAGATTTCCCAGGTAAGCTCATGGTGCAGTGTTCGTCTTGCAAGTCGCTGCTTGTCAACCAAAATAAATTTTATTAAAAATTTTTACTCATCTTGCGAAAACCTTGTGAGCCAAGGTGCTCATAATCCAAGGTTATCTTTACCCTATATTGAACAATGATATTTAAAACCTAGGAACTAGTTCTGCTCAGATATCAAATGTCACCATCACAGATGTATGATCCTCAATTTGTGGTTATCAAACTAATCTATTATCCTGTATGTATTTTCCTGAAGAAAGCTTTTCTAAACTCAGTGGGGTTTACTTCTACATTGACATATTTAGGGTTGCAACATTATATATGGCATTCTTATTTCAGCCAAGTTAGCTACTAAAGCATAGCCAAGCCTTCTTCTACTAGTGCCTAAGCTGTAAACAAAGTGTGTTATTAGCACTACTTTACTAAAAATCGGGGTTGCAATAATGGTTATAAATGCATGACTTTAATCACTGTAAATAACATGCTTTAAGAAAATCATGAGAGTGCCACTAATCTTGTAGATCCTAAAGGAATCAAAATCATGGGTACGTCTGTTTTTTAACAAATCTCTCTTACAGAACTTCATGTTCGCTCCAGGAAACTGATTTTCCCCTCTCACTTTACCAATGAAATCTAGAATCATCTTGAGAAAAACAAAAACCAGGAAAACCACCAAAGGTTAAGCACTGCAGAACAGTTAAACCAGACAACTTCTGGAATAAAAGTGAAAATTAATTAAGCATGAAGAAAACAAATGAAGGATGGACAGAGTATGCAAAAGGATGGGAGCCCCCCCTCTCCTCCCCAAGATGCTCTTAACTCTAATTGATGCTTTTACCCAGTCAAGCATACGAATGAACTGCTGTCTGGGCACCACTTCTGCAAATGGCAAGCACCAATACAGGTGGCCTCATTGGATAACTCAGCTAAGAGTCAGCAAGGCCATAATCTGCAGATCCACATACATCACTCTCCAGATGGATTTTTTACATCCAAGCTTCTAACACTTGAAAAATCCAGACAAGCATAAAGAATTGTAAAATTTAAAAGTGGGAATACAAGCTTGCTAAAAAAAAAAACTAGGCTGGACTGGAGCAGAGTGTTTTTTTGGCAAGGTCAAGGAGACTATCAAATATAAGTTGACAACTGCTTCAGACACGGAGGACTCAGCAACAATAGGATAGCAAGTCACTTCCAGGATTGATTGTTAAATGAGGGTCTATACAGAGAAGTAGCCCAGAATTGCAGGTGAAGCAAATTTCAATATAGGATGCAATGAGTCTCTCCACTGCACCTGACAATGAGATGCTGAGATATGCCAGACATAAGATCTGCTTTTCCCCAGAGCTTTTCCCTTCAACATTTCAATGTTTCTGCCATTTTTTTGATAATTAAAAAAGAATATGTTGCTGGAAGAAATGGCATAGCTGGCTCAAATCAGTACGGAGCAAATGTGATAGGAAAGCCAAAAGCAGTATTCATTACCCAGATATGACTAATCCCAACTAAAATGATAATGGTATTACAACAGTTCCTGAACCACAGGGCTCACTTGCCTCATTTTCAACTTATAAAATTTTTCAGGATCTTTGCTGTTAAAAAATGCCAAAATATACTTTATTTCATCTACTGTAGTGTATACAATGGCTAGGACCTGGCAGAATTTACACAAAATGGTGAGTGATTTCATTTATTGGCCATATTAATACAGTTGTCCATCTTATTAACTCAAGAAAACATACTGTCAGTTGAGCACAAATGAGTTGACTGAGACTTGCTTCTTACCCCTAACCTTACTACTTCCATAGGATGTTGTTTTTTTTCTTTTTCTGAGTTGTTATATATCTTGATAGATTATTTCAATATTGGTAGTCTTCAACTTATGACTGGTTGCATAGTAGCCGTTCAGCGTTATGATGGACCACCCAAAAGGGACCTAAGACCTGGTTCTGATGTTCCAAGTGTTGGCAACCAGCCCGCATTTATACTCATTTGCAACACCTCACAGTAACATGACCACAATTTACATTTTTGCCAAAAACAGGCATTTTTGGCAAAAACAACCCACAGCGAACAATGGCTTATCAACTGCCATATTTGCTAAACAACTGCTGCAAAAAAAGTTCATAAAATTGCCTTGGTCACGGAATGACCCGTTTTATGACTGTCATGACTAATGACCATAATGGGAAGCCTCCGTTATGGTCATAATTCAAGGTCTACCAATATTTTGATTGATTTAATGTGTTTCCTTTGAATCAGTCTTGACTCCTGGCAACTGCCTGACAAGTCCCTGAAGATTTCAAGATTTTGGAAGTTATATGCCATTGCCTCTTTCCTAGGGCTGAGAAAGAATGACTGGCCCAAGGTCACACAGTTGACTTTGTACCTAAAGCAGGTCTAAAACTCACCGTCTCCCGGTATCTAGTCTAATGCCTTCTACACCACACTGGCCACCAACGATGATATTATATAATTATACATTCCTGACAGTCTATTAGTTAGATCACTTCAGGTACTGAAATAAAACATCGATATTCTATCAATATTAGCTATAATTAGGATATCAGTGTTACAAAGCATTAAAATTAGTTGGCTTTTTCATTCCAAGCGAATTATAGCACTGGAAAGGAAAAACATTAAAAAAGAACTGCTCCCCAGGGTTCTCGTTATTCCAATAAGCAAACGCAAGATAATGATGTTAATCACTGAAAGATTCTAGAGGATGTAAAGATGGGCTTATTCTTATCTACTGCCTCTGCAATTTCTCTAGCTTTAATCAAGTATTTTATAACCATTCAGAACAGTCTTTTGGTTCATTCTTTCTGGGAGACTGTACGAACCAACCACAGAAGACCATCTGTAAAATATGGTTAACATCAATAGAGGGCTAATCTGCTACTATTCTATTTGTGTCACATATAAAGAGTAGTGAGATTACATGACTAACAAAATACATTAGTTATACGCTTGGGGAAAAACTGGAAAAATAAAAGCAAAGCTAAAACCAATCCTACAGCCTGCGATTTTGCCCTAGTAACTCACTAGACACCTGCTTAAATAAACTGTTTTATTTTATTCTGTGACCCTAGTGTAATGAATTATGTATCTGAATTGTCTACAATATGTAAAAGCCATAAAATGACCTGATAAGATTAGCTACTTGACAAAATGGTAAAGTTTAAGAGTTGATCCAACTTAAAAAATCTACTTCCAATTATTTTAATGAGAATAGACTTAAGGGCCTAATGATAAAATAATCAGTTAACGATGATGTTTCTTTTTATGAAATGGATAACCTGAAGTGCTTTCACACATCAGACAAAGCAACTATATCCTTCTATCTACATCTAATGATTCTACAAAAGTTATTTGAAAAATATCTAACGAAGAGCACAAACACATTTCCCATTAATACACAAATGAAATGACATGCTGTAGTCCATCACATGTTCCCACACCAATTGTAGAAGGTTCTTTCAGGAGATGTGTCAAAACACCTTCTATTAAGCTGTTAGAACCCCCATAGACATTTGGGTGATCACCGCAGAAACAGAATTTTGGGCTAAAACATATTTGGCTAGAACTTGCAAGATCTCCATCAAAGCAAGGAGGGTAAAGAGGAATATTTAGCAGCATTAGTTTCATTGGAATCTAAATGAAGGAGCTTACTTCACAGGATAACAGATGCATGCATATGCTTGTTAATCCTATTCATGCTAGTTCAGTATTAATATCTTCTGCCACTTATTGGACTTCAACATTCTTTGGGTTTAACTTTCAAACAGGGTAACAGTCACATACCTGTATACATAATACTTCAGATTCAGTTTATCATAAAATATTTGTATTGTAGAAAAGTAGTAGGAAGTGGGACCAAGTCTATTCTCAATGGAGGAAGCTCAGGGATGGCCTTTGGAGAAAGCATTAACTCCCCTGCCCAGTCCATCCCAGAGTTTGGAGGAAATCAAATTGAAGGAAATCCCACCACGCGAGCTGTGATGCTCAAGTTAAGATATAAATCTTAAAATTATAAATAAATTATATATAGTACTGAATGTGGTAGTAAACTCATAGTTGCCAAAAGCTTCATTTCTAAACTAAATGATCAAGATTTCTAGTAACATCAAAAGGAAAGTCAAAATATGAATATGAAACATGAGAGAATAATATCCAGCACCATAAGAAAGAGTTTGACCTCTACACAAGAAGTTATTCCTTGTGTCACCACCTACTTTAGAGTGTTTTTCAAAAAAGAAATCAGCACTACCTATCAATCTACAACGACTTCTTCTCTGCGCTGTGAAAAATCCTTGCAAAGAGATAATACAAATACAGTCCTCCAGCTGTAGACTTCAATGCAATGCATGTTCTCATCAGAACAAAGATGCAAGTAAGTGCAATGTTAAGATGTACATCTATGGATGAATTCTAGAACGAACACCATGAAGAAACATAGCTGACAACTCCTACACAGAGAAACACTACGTAAATAATTGCTTCTTCTTCGTGTATCACAATGTACATAGCATTATCTACAACATTTCAGAAATGAGACATGACAGGTAGGTTCGAAAGCTAAACGTTGGATAATGGTTAGCAAACAAATGACATAGGCTTTTGCATTATTTCTTTAATCACTTTAACCCTTGTTCCAACAGAAAGCATAAGGCCAGAGTAATTCAGCTGCTTCTTTTGTCATTTGCCTTCCATAAATATGCACCAGTCTGCATTTGAAAGGCTGAAGGAGGCTGCAAGCTTGCTGGACATTTATCATGCCCTGTTCGCTGTGAACAAGCAAATACTTTACTTGAATAGCCCATTAGCAATCATTGTCAAATGCAGAATGTAAGGTGCTTGGATGTGACCAGCCTTTAAAGCAGAAGAGGGCCTCCCCTGAGCTTTGTATATTATCTGCAGCCCAAAGGGATCTTTTGCTACAGATCAAAATGCTCATTATTATGTATTTCTTAAAGCGCATCAGCTTGGGACCATTTGACTATTTGGGTTTGGGGAAAGAGTAATGGATCAACAAAAACTTTCAGAAAGATTTTACACAGGGAAACAAGCTGTGATTTGATAATTTTAATCAGCCAGCCTTCTCCAAATATGCCAAAACTTAAAATACAAAATGGGCAGATTGCAACAAGCCTTCTGTGATCCCTTAATCCATGTTTTGTTCTATCAAAACACTTCTTTTTCGTGCATGTGATCTACAAATTCACTTGCCTTTTTAAATCATAAATATCACACTGAGTTTTATCGATAATAGTTGAAAAGCTTAAGGCCATCCTCTTTTTGAGAAAAAAAATCCTCTCGAGAAAAAACATACGAACATACAAGTCTGTGACTTTTTTTTCTATTTTAGTGGGTCCCCAAAATATAAAAGATTAACAGTGGTCAATATAGCTGGCCTAACATCAACAAAATTAACACAAGAGTTTGGTCCTGCTTTTTTTTCCTCTCAGTTTTTAACCCCTAGATTAAATCCACTATGATATTTGAAAATAAAACATTACTGAATTAAGCCCTTTAAATAAGATGATTATAAAGTTTCTAAATGAATTTCTCTTATTCCTAAGGAAGGAGGGCACAATACAGGATATTTGTTTTTGCTTCTCCTGCGGAGTACAAGACTGAAAGCACTGTCAGAAAGATAACTAAAATCAAAAGCGTTCTCTTAAAAAAAATCAGATAACCTCCATTCTACCCATCTCCTACTTTCTGTTCCTTGCCAGCATGTCTTTACTTCAGTCCCAAACAGATTAAACAAATAAATGTGAAGTGCTGCTAATCCTATGGAAGGTATGTCATTGCTAAAGATGGAGGTAAAAAGAAAAAAAAATTTGCATCTGAACCATTCCAGGGTTCCAAAGTTTTAATCAATCTAAATCTCAGCAATAAAGAAGGCAGTAAATGAAATCCACCTTTACCATATTAGACACCACCAATGAGCAAGAACTGAGCAGCTTTTCACTGCTGCCCATCCAGCCTGGTCACAAGCAGGCCTTTATACTTCCTAATCCCAACCCCCCAAGTTTCTATTTTTTTTTTTGCAATTCTCACATAATACCTTGCAGCCCTGAAGCAAGGTCCTTAGTTTCTACATCCCTTTCACTGACATGTCATTTCCAACATCAAGCTAATCTATATGTTGCCATGGCATCTCCCTTTATCTGCCTTTACATCTTATGAGCGGCATGGATTTACCACATTATTTTTTATCTGAAAGACAGAAAATGGTGGTTTTATTGCCATACAATCAGATTACCGCTGCTAGTTTCTCTATGCCTTTTTACCATACTTCAATCAAAAGAGATCACTTTCTTTATACCCTGCCCTTGATTTACATTACATCTGTAAGGGCCGAGTCTGGGTTGTAATCCCCTTATTAACTAGGAGCAGGGTTGATTTGCCTAAAAATAAAAGCAAATTGTGTCCGACCTTTTCATTTTGTTTTTGATTCGGAACTACAAAATGGATTATCAAAGAAATCTTCAGAGTTCACACGGCCACTATACTACTGAATTCAAAATGAGAATTAAACAAGTTAAACAAGGAGAGGGATGTCAGGGGTTTACATTTTCTATCATGGCTGAAGGGATGAATAAGGTACTTCTTTGTATACTTTGCCTACAGAGAACAACAATGGATCTGCACGAGTTTTGTTCCCAAGCAATTCTGACATGGTCTCTAACCGTCACCCTTCCTGCCTACTTTACTTTGACCAAATACAAATGAGGGGCGAGGATGATAGGATATGGTCTTAGACCCATGTCTCAAACCCAATGTACTGTATATTTAGCCCCTTGGTTTTTAGTCAAAATACTTTAATTAGGCAAATCCTCTTAAGTAAGATCTACCTGATTACATAGAAAAGTCAGACACTTCAGGCTGATCATTGGTCAAAAAACATTCTCTTATTTACTTCAAAAGAGAGAGAGAGAAAGACTGAATGCACAAGAGGAAAGTTTTTTAGAATGTACTTTTTAGAACCAGTTAACCTGGAGGAAGGGAGGGAAGGAGGGAAGAAGGATTTTAGATGCTTTACTAAGCTCCCTATAAGCTATACTGGGGTTATATTTTCCCTATCAAAGAAGTGTTTCATGAGGAGGGGACAGTAACGTATAAAAAAAGAGGGGAAAACTTCTTATATCAACTTAACTTTCAGTGACTCCATTGTCCACAGCAATTATTGAATTAAGAGTTTTTATTTCAAAAAGTTTACAGGTAAGAAGCTTTGAGAGAGAGGGAGGGAGGGAGGGAGGGAGGAAAGTGTATACATATATTGTACTATGTTCCCAACTGATTGTGTATGCAACAGCAATAATAACGTATATACAGGCAAAAAGAAATAATTGAATCAGAAATTCAGCATTTTGTGTAAGTAAAAACAATCTACATATTTTTAAAAACTTGAATTACTCAGTGCATCTTGTGCCCTTCAAAGATACTGGACTGCCACTTCCATACCTATCAGCCAACATGACTCAGTCTTATGGGAATTGCAATTCAACTGGAGGTCACTTTGGTGGGGAAAACTACTTGCAATCAAGTATTTATTTACTTGAGAGTAAATTTCCTTAAGCATATGGACATTTTTTCAAATGGATTCAGATCAAGCATAGCTAAACACTAATTTAAATCACAACTGGCAATGTTATGTTTTAAGCGCAATCTGAAAATAAGGATTTAGTTTCATTATATAAAATTAACTTTTCATACTATAAAGTCAGATATATTGTCTTTTAGTATGAAGACAGTTTTATGAGTTTCCACTTAAAACCCTATACATTTGGAGAGATTATATCCAAGGGATAAAAAAATTTGCACATTCTATAATGCACAGAAAATAATTTTGACAAATATCCAACAGTTCCCAGATATCCCTATGTATTTCATGAACACAAGGCCATAATAGTTAAGATTAAGAAGCAAAGCTCTGGATTCCTAAATAAATCATCAAGGTTTACAAACACATTGCAAAATGCAGTCTCTCCTTGCTGTGAGAGCTTTTGTATCCTTCTGAAACCAGACTGTCTATTACATATAGTTTATCACTCGGACAAACTGCAAGAAATGGTGATGTAAAAGGCACTCGCAATTCACCCCCATGATTCCCCCCACTTTTCCCCTTCTCTGTATTAAAACCGACAAGATTAACCCAAAGTAAATTGCAGAGCACAGTTCAAGGAGCTATTCATTCAGCAGTGAATGTGCATTTGTTTGCCTACGAGAAAACAAGAATAAGAATTTCACAAACAAACAATAAGACGGAGGCTGGTTTATGCTACTGAAGAGACAGCTTAAATAGGGCCATCAATTGTAGGCCATTTTATCAGTCTCTGACAGGCTGGTATTTATTCAGGCTAACCGCTGCAGATTTTATGTGTAATAGGTTATCAGAGATTCTATTTGGCTATTTGTTTGCTTTTTCTTAGTCAAATTACATCTCAATAAGGAAGAGAGTTCCACCATCAGCAGAATGCTTGGTGACATACATTTCTCTGCTCTACACAAGACAAATTTAAGGAACCTCATTGGTCAGTAAACGTGTCTGTCCTTCACTCTAAGTCTCACCTAATAAAACTTCAGTTTGCGATTTATATATAATTGAGAAATTGCCCTATTGGCTTTAAAGATAAAAAAGTCAAGATATGCAAGATATTTTTGTTTGGTAGGAAGAAATGTCTTCATTTGGTTTCACTACAGGTAAAAAAAGGACCTATATTATTATCTTCTCTTTGTATCTAGTTACCCAATGATTGAACAGACCATAGAAATCACATCCAAAGAAAATCTAGAGCAAAGCATAAGATATGTTGTAGCCCTTATTGACTTTTAAAACATATAGGGCATTTTCATGACAAAGATATTAAGGTACAGCTGAACATCAATATGAAAGTCTCAATTTACTCCCTATTTTTCTTTCCTAACCACATGCTCAGAACAACTGCAACATGGAAATCAGGTCATGAGAGAATGCTGGTCACCTTCTATGGTGTTACCTCACATTCATTAGGACCCAGTCTTGACAAAATCTCCACTGAATTGCTTTCAGGATAATAGATTTCTGAGTTATAGTAAGCTTTCACCCTGACAGAAAGGGTTTAATATAACAATACTAAATTAGATCTTCAAACTATGAAAAAGTATTACAATACAATTCTACGCATGTTTATTCAGAAGTACATTCCATTCTGTTGTATGAGACTATTCCATGAAAGGTATGTTTATGGTTGCAGCTCTAAATACCAACAGTGGATGCAGATTCTTTTCTTCTAAGTAATATACCATTGGAGGGAGGGAGGAAAATAAAATCTCTCTACAAAAAGCTTTTCTTTCTTTTAAGGAATAAAATACTATCCTTCAGGCTCAAAATAGAAAAGCATCCAGAAATACAATATGTTGATTAAAAGTGACAATCGGGCACATTTCACACAGGATAGGGTTACTAATGCATTTATCCAAAGCACAGGCCACTTATGCATGCTACTTTAGAGAGGTGAAGAAGCCTGAATAATTAATACCAAAACATTTTAATCCATCTTCAGGCACCACTTACAAAGCATTGCATTTGAGTGGCAGAGGCTGCTAATTAAATCATAGAAATATTATCAACAGCAAGCTTAACTATCAAGTAAAATTGAAGAACTGTTTGGTGACAAGGCCCTATGCTATAAACAGTGAATCGAGTAAATCATATGAGAGTGAAAATGAACTCTTGGTTAAGGAGCAGGGGGAAAGAGCACGTAGGCAAGTGAGCCCTGGAAACCGATGGGAGAAGAAAATGACTACAGCACAGCAAAGTGGGCTTTTATGCACAGAAAGAGTGACCTCTGTAGGAAAAATGTGATCACTAGGACTGCAGCTAAAGATGAGAGTTTTCTCTAGGAGTAATCTTAACACCACCATACTGTATACCAGGATGACTCCTCCACTTCAAAAACACAGTTGCACACACAGGCATTTTAAATACACTCCACTAATCCTTTGAGGAAGATTTCTTTTCTGGTTTAACTGAATTTAACATGCGATTTTCAAGGGCTGAACTAGACCAGAAAAACTTTGGGGAAAGGAAAGGAATGAGTAGAATCAATAGCAGAATTGAAGAAAAGTGATGGATGATAGAATGTGGTTTAACTTATGAACATGATTATCTTAACTCCTTTTCCTTTTAGACTTAAATTCAAATGTGTGTCATTTTAGCTGGACCTCATGAAGCCTGCAAGTAGTATACCAACTGGTAAACTATTTCACACTTGTGAGAAAGGCTGATTCCCAATTGGATTATTTTATAGAGAAATATGTACTCTGCTCATATCAAGCAAGCTTACCAAGTTATACAGAGAAGGGAGTCTTGCTTAAAATAATCATTTTCAGTAAACCATTTGCTAAAAAAATCAATAAACCACAGAGATTGTTGCTTTTTAAACATTGTTTTCTCAAGAAAGTCTATTAAAATAACTTCATTTTCTTCTACGTTTCTTTTAGAAACAAAGACAGAAAATCAACTCAAATGATGGTTTCTTAAACTGCAAAGTTAACAGCTTAGTTATTTGCAGGAAGCCATTCTTCAACAAAAATCAAATTCTCTCTTATGGAAGCTTTTTTTCCTCCCTTTATTCTAAGTATAAACTCCTTACATAAACATATTTATTAAAATATTATACTTCACCATTATAGTGTATGATCGGAAATTGTGAACTGTCTCTGAATACCAGAAGTCTACCGCAGAGGCTTTAGGGGGGAGGGAAGATGTCTAAGTCTACTAGACTCAAGAGGGAAACTCCCACTCTTGCCACTTTTTAATTCTCTGCTGCAACTCTGTCTCAGCTGCCAACCCTTGTGGGGTGCCCATATCTTTGTTCTGCTTGGCTCTGCGAAGAGTAGCATACAGTTCAGTGGGAAAATATTCAGCGAGGCAAAGATCTTCCCTGACCCACTGGTCTAGTTTCTGCTGACAAAATTAGAGTGGGATTTGATTAAACCTGGGACCTTTACCCCAGTCTGTAAAGAAAAGGCAGCTGGGGAGAAGCTGGTCTCTTCGGTCCGTTCCCACTTTTTCCACACACCTCCCTGCCTCCACAGGCTGCAATCTTGGAAACGGGTGGCAAGTCCACCTACAAAGACTTCAACTTCTGCCAATCCCACACAAACCAGGGCCACTATTATCGTTCTACTCAGCACGGCCAGAAAGCTTTGCTTCGGACACCCAGATCATTTATCTGTGGCCCTCCTCCCCAAGCAATCATTCCGGGTGCTTTTCGCTGGGGCCCAACTCCTTCCGAGGAAGCTTCGCGGCCAGCAGGCGGGTCGCGGCCGAGCAGACGCTCCGCGCTGTGCTCCTGCAGCAGGCCCAGGTCCAGGAAGCGCTCACCACACCACATGCACTTGTAGTGCTGCTCGCGGGTATGGACTCCGTGGTGCTTGTTCAGGTGCTCCCGTTGCTTGAAGGCCTTCTCGCAGGAGG
>JANHZU010000004.1:43103-53591 GCA_032468055.1 Acrochordus granulatus
CTGCAACAATGGAGTAAAGCACAAGGTAAGAGTTGGCAGAACTCTCATGCGGAGTTGCCTGAACGGGAAATACAGAGTGCGCTTACTGATGACGTGCAAGGTTTGGCACAAAGTTTCCTCGTCTCGTGAGTCGTGGCTCGTCTAGCGGAATATTTTTGATTAAATTTTTTGCTCGTCCTGTGAGTTACTCGTCTTGTGAGGTACCACTGTATTTCTGGATCTCTTCTGCTAATTTCTTTATACACTTATATATTCACACATATTTCAGAATTGTAAGTAATGTATTCCAGAATTTGCCAGGTAAGCTGAAGTCATGAACAATAACCTGACTGTTCAAGCAGAAATTTGTGCTCTTTGTGCAGAAATGAAATTAAGTAGCAGTTGCGTGAATAATCAATAAAACTGGGATGAAAATGTCTGAGCTTCCTCAAAACATAACACATATTGATATTTATAGGAGGGAGGGAGAGAGGGAGAGAGAGAACAGTTTCCTGAGGATTGTTTGGCCACAGCTAGCAAAATTAAAAGTAGTAACTTCTGGTGAAGGCTGTTGAATAAGAAAAGAAATGGAAAAAAGGAACAAGTGGTAGGCTTACATGAACCTGTCTCATGTATGCTTGATAGAATTATCAAGAATTTAATAAGAACTTGCATGCAAATTTTATATTTGATCTCAAATTCCAAGGAAAGGTATCAGTTCTAGCCACTTTTCTACATGCTTCTTGAGTACATTAATAGAAAACTGATATGAAATCATTCCATTGACTGCATTTTATTTCTTAGATTCCTTCTCAGATTAAAGCAGATTTAGTTCTCATTTCATTCTTGCTTTGATCTTATTTCCAACATAGAACTAAGAAGGCATATCAGAATCATAACCTAAGCTGGCTTCTATCTGGTGGTTTTGTCATTGTGCCATATCACTTGCTTTTTATTTTGTCATGTTTTTCTTTCTAGCATTTTGTGTTTCTCTTTTGGACATTTTTGTGGGGGTTTTTTAAATTTTTAATTTTAAAGTTATGCTGGGAAAGCTGTGTTTTGGTATAGGAAATTGCATAACTCAGTTGTGAGTTGTATTATTCTGAAATGAAACTTGATGTTTCTGTGGATATGTGTTTGTCCTTGACTAAAGGAATACACCTTGGGCAACTTGGTTGATGCCAATAATTTGCCTGTACATGTATTGTAGACATTTTAGGAATGCTGCATTGTAGAAGTATGTTACAGCCTTCAGATTGGAATGAGAGATGGAATGAGGCATGTATTTATTATCCATACTTTACTTAATTATACTATACTTAATGAAGTTCTGTGCCCTTGTGATGTCAAAACATCTCCCGTTATAGTAAACTTGTAAAATGGAAGATTTAATATCTCAATAGAGAATATTAAGGAAATTCTTCTATCTTATTGCCTCATACTGTTAATCACATGCCCCTTGAATTTTATGGAATATTGAACATGAAACAAAAGTAGTAAACAAGCACATTTTCATTTGTTTTGGGAGCATTCTAATTAACATTTATTTCCCATCAATGTCATTCAGAGATCTTCTTGAAGCTGAATGTGTAAGCATCTGTAGGGAGGAACATTTGTACATATATTGGCTTCCACACAAACCCAATTCATGTGCAGTCCTGGCCAAAAGTTTTGAAAATGACACAAATATTTTCACAAAGTCTGCTGCTCCAATGTTTTAAGATCTTCTTGTCAGATGTTACTATGGTATACTGAAGTATAATTATAAGCTTTTCATAAATGTCAAAGGCTTTTATTGACAATTACATTAAGTTTATGTGAAGAGTCAATATTTGCAATGTTGACCCTTCTTTTTCAAGACCTCTGCAATTCTCCCTGGCATGCTGTCAATCAACTTCTGGGCCACATCCTGACTGATGGTAGCCCGTTCTTGCATCATCAATGCTTGGAGTTTGTCAGAATTTGTGGGCTTTGTTCACCCGTCTCTTGAGGATTGACCACAAGTTTTAAATGGGATTAAGATCTGAGGAGTTTCCTGGCCATGGACCCAAAATCTTCGATATTTTGTTCCCCAAGCCACTTAGTTATCAATTTTGCCTTATGGCAAGGTGCTCCATCATGCTGGAAAAGGGCGCTGTTCATCACCAAACTGTTCTTAGATGGTTGGGATAAGTTGCTCTTAGAGGATGTTTTTGTACCATTCTTTATTCATGGCTGGGTTCTTAGGCAAAATTGTGAGTGAGCTTACTCTCTTGGCTGAGAAGCAACCCCACACATGAATGGTCTCAGGATGCTTTGTTGTTGGCATGACACAGGACTGATGGCAGCGCTCACCTTTTCTTCTCCAGACAAGGTTTGTTCCGGATGCCTTAAACAATCAAAAAGGGGATTCATCAGAGAAAATGACTTTACCCCAGTCCTCAGCAGTCCAGTCCCTGTACTTTTTGCAGAATCTCAGTCTGTCCCTGTTTTTCCTGGAGAGAAGTGGATACTTTGCTGCCCTTCTTGACACCAGGCCATCCTCCAAAACCTTCGCCTCACTGTGCGTGCATTCACACCTGTCTGCTGTCATTCCTGAGCAAGTTCTGCACTGGTGTTGCCCCGATCCTGCAGCTGAATCAAATTTGGAGACGGTCCTGGTGCTTGCTGGATTTTCTTGGGTGCTCTGAAGCCTTCTTCGCAACAGTTGAACTCTCTCCTTGAAGTTCTTGATGGTTCAATGGTTGCAATCTTAGTAGCAGCAATATCCTTGCATGTGAATCCCTTTTTGTTTAAAGCGATGATGACTGCACATGTTTCCTTGCAGGTAACCATGGTTAACAGATGAAGAACAATGATTTCAAGCACCACCCTCCTTTTAAAGCTTCCAGTCTGTTTTTCTAACTCAATCAGCAAGACAGAGTGGTCTCCAGCCTTGTCGTGGTCAACACTGACACCTGTGTTAACAAGAGAATCACTGACATAATGTCAGCTGCTCCTTTTGTGGCAGGGCTGAAATGCAGTGGAAATGTTGTTTGGGGATTAAGTTCATTTTCATGGCAAAGAGGGACTTTGCAAATAATTGCAACTGACCTGATCACTCTTCATAACATTCTGGAATATATGCAAATTGCCATCATACAAACTGAAGCAGCAGACTTTGTGAAAATTAATATTAGTGTCATTTAAAAAACTTTTGGCCGGTACTCTTCAGATGTCTGCAAGAGAAACATTTGAGCAATGTTGGCAGAGGACATGATTTTAAGAACTTCTGACTAGGGCTAGAGAAATATACACAGTCAGAAAAAGAAAGAACAGCAAAAGGGGGGGAGTGCAGTTGTAAACACATGCATGGGGAAAAAACAGCTGAATTACTGGGAAGAGAGTTGTAGCATACATAAATATCTTCTTGATACCTTTCCCAATATTCTGCAGATGTCTAGAATAGTACTAATATATACTATTAATGCTAATGAAGTAATGTTATGATAGTTGCCAGGCACCTTTGCCCTAATTTCTTAAAACTACAGTATATCTTGTCTGAATGCCAACCACCTAGATTACAGAGACTGATAAATACATCTGGTGAAAACATGATAATTGTTTCAGTGCTACAGAAGCTATTTATAGGTATACGCAACTCACCTATTCGTACAATATTTCATTCTCTTTTTAAAATTTTTATTAATTAAAGCAAGCAACAAAAAGCAAAAATAAAAAGCAGAAGGATAAATGATCATTATACTAAATTAAAGGTTGAAATGAAAATATGGTTAGCAATTTTTTTAAAAGGACATTTTAAAAGTAAAAGTAACAAAAAAGATAAAGAAAAAAACTGTTTGTAAAAAAATAGCATTACAGTAGCCTTCTCCTCTTTTGTCCCACAGCTGCTAATTGCTATTTATACATCAATGTTGGCAGACCAATGACACACATTTCAAAGCTGACATACCATGGCATTTGCCAGCATTCACCAACATCCAACAACTATTTTCAAAAGTATACACTGTTCTTTTGTGATTTTTGGAGGCTACAGAAACCATGTGAGAAAGGTGTGTGCTCTTGCACAGCTTCTGGATCCTCTGGATGTTGTGCAAGAGGGCAGTGCTCTTGCATGGCCTCTTGGGCCACTGAAAATCATATGAAAATAGGTGTACTCTTGTGCAGTTTTCAAAGGTTGCAAAGGCCATGGAAGAGCATTCTCAAAAACTTCTTCAAGAATGAAGCCTCATGTGACTGAAGTGGCCTCAGGCCACAATGGCCTGTCAACAGAAAAAGAACACTACTTGAAACTAAATGACAAAATGCCGCTGTTCAGGGTGGGTCAAGATAGGGCAGGAAGTAATAGAGAATTATTTGAGAGCAGAATCTGGCCCAAGTAGAAACTCAGTATTCCTCATCATCTAATAAAATTAAACAGAGATCTACTCATATTCTGTACACAGTTGACTGCAGGATATTATTCCTGAAACAATGCACTGTTCAACCACTAGAGTTTCAGGTATAAAGTAAAAATGAAAATAAAGGTAATCTATTATTTATTAAAAAACAATTTTCCATATAATCTTTTGTCACAGGACAGCTTCTATTCACATTTAATAATCTAGTTCATATTTCTTTCTGCTTTGAAAACACCATCAATTTCTTTTCCATTAATTTGCCTAGTATACAGTTACCTTTCCAATCTTTAAAAAACATAACCCAATGGGATATAAAAATCAGATATATAAAGGAACAGTATGACAATGAACAATCAACTCAGTAACTTCTGCTTTGTCATCACAACACGTACTGGCAGTCCCTGGGTTGTGCAAGGATTCTATTACAGGAATAATGGAATTTTAGTGCACATCAAATCATGTTGTGCTCATATAAAAACCTAGTGGACCTTCACAACATCAGATTTAATTAAATCCTTAAAAACATAGGAACAGGTTAATCTATTAATTAAACTGCATACAGGTTCATTGTTTTTTCAAATACCTCAGTTACATAAACCAGTGATATATCTTTAGTGGATTTGTTAACATTTATGCAGTCTGAAACTTAAGATGATGGTGTGTAAATATGTATTTTAAATGATTAAACTATAACTATTTTGTAGTTAAAATTGATTTTTCATGAACTAGACATTGGTGAATTCAGAATGGGTATGGAGAAGATAAATCTTTACTTTCATATTATTTTTCATTAATCAGTCTTGGAATAAATTACTTTGACAAAAACATTCATTGCTTTTATTTGATTAGACTGATGCTGTGAATATATATAGTCAATTTTTCAATTGCTGCATATTCTTCAATTTCACGATCCCAATCCTGTGTTGATAGCAAGGTTGATGTTTTTCAGTTATATTCTCTAGGATCATATGTTATAGAAATATTTATGGTTTTAATTAAAATTTTATTTTCAGAATTTTTCTTGTATTTTTTCCAATACTTTTGAGTCTTTTTGCATAACTACCACATATGGTAAAATGTTCTTCCTTTTTTGTGGAATTTCCAATACTTATTGTTCATTATATATCCATTTTTACAATTATTAAGTTATATGCAATCTGTAAAACATTTTGTGTCAATTTTCCCTCAAATTGCAGCTTGGTGTAAATTGTATTAATTTTCTTCCACAGTTCTTCCTATTGCTCCATCGTTCTTTGCAATTTATTCTACCATTTTTTCAACTTCATTCTCAACATAGGTCATTCATAAAGAAACAGCAACTTTAAATCACAGAGCAAAGAAAGATAAAGAATTTTTAAAGAAAATTAGATTTGAATACATCATTCCTTTAATATTATTAACAGTCATATATTGCCATGTATCCTTTGGGCATCTGTCAGAAATAATTGGGATAGTACATTTTAGTTTTTTCTTTTATATTATTGGATATTATGCTTTTACTGGTTTTGATCTTGAATGAATTGGAAAAAGGAATATAAGTTGGGATGGGAGTTTGGAAGGGAAAATCAGGATAGTAAAGTAGATGTGAGAGCAAGATTGGGGTTGAGACTTGGAATAGCACAAGATCCTATTTGTGAAGGTCTGTTGTCTCTTCATGCCCAATAGCATAACTGTTGGAGTAATATAAAAGCTGCATCCCAATATCAAGTCATCTTCTCATTTTTCTTCCCTTTAAACTTCATGTTATCGTATTGTGATTTATGTTTTATTATTCTTCATCACATTGTCTTGACTGTATTTAAGACAGTTTTCAGCCTAAGTTTCTAACTTTTTCTCACTTTGATTTTTAGTTGATTTATATTCTTGCTTGTTCTAAAAGGAGAAAAAACATTTAAAGTGTTGGAAATATAATCATATCTAGCTATTGTTCTCTTCCAGGAGAAGATTTCTGACAACGAAGCACAAGAAAAAACTGCCATGGACTTGGCAGCTGAGCAATTACGTTTGTGGCCAACACTTAGTAAAGAAACTCAACAACAGCTAATACAAAGTGAAGAAAGCATGGTCTTCAGCCAGGCAATTCATTTTGCCAACCTCATGGTATATCTGTTAGTGCCACTGGACACCAGTAAAAACAAACTGTTAAGAATGTCAGCTACAGGAGACTGGGAGAGTGGAAGCAATAGTATTGTTACAAATAGGTGTGTCAGTAGAATTCTTCAATCATTACAATTAGCTGCTGTATTAAGTGATTTTTTTCTTACCCGACAAGGATTTAGCTTACTGAAATTGCTCTCTTAGCATTGCAGGCAGTGTTGCAGAAAGCTATGATACTGAAAGTGGTTTCGAAGATTCTGAGAATAATGATGTTGCCAATTCCGTGGTGCGCTTCATTACCAGATTCATAGACAAGGTTTGTACTGAAAGTGGAGTTACACAGGATCACATCAGAAGTCTTCATTGTATGATACCAGGTATGATGAACCATGTTCTTGTCTTGAAATCTTCTCAGAGATAGATATATTGTACTATCTCAGAAAAGATACTTTATTTGTATACATGTATGTTCTTTTCAGGTGAAATTAAGAGTTTATAAGTCTAATTTTAGTTTTTAGAACAGCTAAACTGTTTTAGTCTGTTTTGCTCTTGCTGTATTATGCTTATTTGGAGTGACATTTATTCCCAGGAATTGTAGCAATGCACATTGAGACTCTGGAAGTTGTCCACCGAGAAAGTAGAAGGTTGCCACCAATACAGAAGGCAAGTATTTCAGGCAGTTTATTTTGCTTTATAGTTATGAGGAATATAGCCAATTTGACAACTTCGGATTTCCTTTTTCTAATATATTTGAGAACATTTGGAAAGTTCAAAGTACATCCTCAAAATGAAAAATAATAACAGCTAGGCAGCTTGGCTATAATTTTGTGAAACATTTACTGGAAAAAAGCTCTAAGTAACAAGCTGCTATTGTATTTTATTATATGCTGTGCTCCTCCCCTCAAACCAAAGACCAGTTTAGCCAGTAAAGCTTTTCCACTTAGACTAAAGATTAATTAATCAAAACGTCTTATGTTTTATCCTTAGTCCCAGTAAGCACACTATAAATAGTTCACTCCTGATCATGAATCCAATGGATCTATAACATTCTAAGAGTGGGGAAGCAGTGACTATATTTTATCCCTTCTTATAGGATTCTTGAATCAAATTAAGAAGGGAATACCCAGAGTTAATTCTCTGTAGATGGAGCACCTTGTCCAGTTTAATAGGCAAAATCTCGTTACAGAAGAAAAATTGCTCTTGAATAGAAATCTATAACCTAGGCTACACCGAGTTTGCAGAAAACATTCAGTCCTGCTCTTTCAAAATAAACTAAAGATTACTAGAATTGTTATAAAATACTGTTTGCAATAATCAAAGCCAAGAATACATAAAAATGTATTTATTATGTTGCAAGTTTTATTTTTAACAAACCTTATTTTTGGGTTCAGCCCAAGATTCTACGACCGGAATTGTTACTAGGGGAAGAATTTGTATGTGAAGGTCTCCGTGTGCTTCTGGATCCTGATGGCAGAGAGGAGGCAACTGGAGGATTGCTTGGAGGCCCTCAAATTCTTCCTGCAGAAGGAGCTTTGTTCCTAACTACATACAGAGTTATATTTAAAGGCACACCTCATGATCAGCTTGGTATGATGTTTGTTATGAATGTTAAAATAATGTTCTTTCCAGGACCCACTAAATAATGTTCTTTCCAGGACCCACTAAAGGCATACATCAGGACCTGCATTCCATTTATACAGCTTCTAAAATACATTTCATACAAAAGTAAGATTTGTATCAAGATTTTTAATTGAATCTTTTAATCAGGATAACTTTCTGTAATCTCTATGGTTAATTAAATACAGAATTAGTCTGTGTATTTTTGTAATAAGGAACAAAATCCAAAGAGGTCTTGCCCGGTTATCTGGGAACATTTTGATCCTCTTGGATCTGATGAAGTAGACAAGGTCCTCAATGCTGTCAATGCAACCATCTGTCAATTAGGTGGTTAACTAGTCCAGGATGGTGACTACCAGGTGGGTCCAGACAGTAATAAATACAGGGTGACCGAAAAAAACGGGAATTTTTGAAGTGCGTATTGACAGACATGAGCAAGTAAGTGGCAGCACTGCAAGACAGTGACCTTGAGCAAGTAAACACTCTGCCATTTTAGTAACCATGGTTCAGTGGAATGGGCAACGGCGTGTGTTAGCCATAAAAATGTTTTATAAAAATGGTGTTAGTTTGACAGCTGCGCAGAGGGAGTTCCGACGTTTTTACAACTTAGGACATCATGGTGCTGTGATCGCCAGATTTGTCCGTTTGTGATTTTTTCTTGTGGGGCTATCTCAAGAGTAAAGTGTACACAACTCGACCAAGAACTCTGGATGAGTTAAAACAGAGAATTCAGGATGAAATTCACAGTATCCCAGCTGAGATGTTGCAGCGGTCAATGAGGAATCTCAACAGCAGATTTCAAGAATGCATTCATTCATACAGGAGGACACCATCTACAGGACGTAATTTTTAAAAAATGAAAATTCCATCATTGTTTCTTAAATGGCATGTTTTAAGGTTTCAACTACTATGAATAAAATATTTTTCTTCCATCACTCTTGGTTTTATTGGATTGTTAAAAGTTCCTGGTTTTTTTGTGTCACCCTGTATATCTTTGGCGATTATGCTTTCCTGTACCATTTGATCACATTGCCACTGTGATCATCATTTATTACTAATGTAGTCTTAAGTAAGATCACTCTGACACAAAGTAGTTTATCAGGATAAACTTGCAAGTAATGTTAGCAGCAGATTAAAACTTTATAATCTGCATCAATTATAAACATTTTATAAAAACTAATTGCATGTATGGCCAAAATATTTTTCTTATACCATTTGAAACTACTTCCCAAATATGATTGCCAGATATCAACAGTATAGTTTCCTGCCATTTTGAGGTGGAAAATGTACACAGAAAATGTACAGTAATCCTTTTAATGGGCTTAATACAGTTTTACAACACAAAAACCAAATATTCTATCCACAAACTATGAAAAAACAAACAAACCTTGGCCTTACCCAGAACTCTGAACATGGTATCATTCATTGTGGTCTTTGGCCCATTCCCCCAAAATGAGGGTTGACTCTTGATTTAGGTTAAGTCTCTTGAATAAAAGTTAATGTAAGCAAAGGTTTGGTCAGTCTCGATTTGATCATTGTAGCTAATATTATTTGGTACAAATTATATTTTTATCAGTAACAAAGTGTTATTTTTTATTACTATGAACAATGTATTTCACTTTTAGTCTGAAGGAAAAAACAACTCCAAGCTCCATTTAAATTGAAAATGGCTGGATGGCTTTTGGCTAATCCTCTCTAAAACAACCTTTCTCTCATAGGATTGTTATAATGAGGAAAACAGGAGGGAGAAGCAATATGTACACCATTATGACTTGTATAAAGTATAGTAGGATATAAATTAAATCATTTTAGTTACAGTTAAAAGTGCAGGCTGAGGACTCTGAAACTTGGATAAATAAAAATAGTACCCTATTCAAGTTTGTTTTATATTAGAAAGTCTAATAATTTAATTTGCTCTTCTTGGACTGACATGCAAAAAACAGCTATCAAAAATATCAGATTTATTTTAAAATAGCAGAGAAACAGCCCCTAGTTAAATAGAGTGGGAAACAACTGTGTTTTACTGTATGTCGTATTTATCTATTTCCAGCAAGGAATCAGACTGTAACATTAAATAAACTATCAATGTTTCTTTTTTAAAAAACAGACTTGTAGTTTGGGTTTTGAATGCATATATTCTAGTTTATTTACATGGCTCAAAGGTCAGTCCAAAAGGATTGATATATATTTGAAGTAACACACTATTCAATATACATCCTGTTGGAATTTATCACCTATATACCCTAATCCTAACCCTAACCCTAACTAGCTGGTATTAATTGGATAGCATGAGAAGGAAATATTAATAGAAGAGCATATTTGTAGCTCAGAGTTGAACTGTGGAGTTTTTGGTGCTCTCTGAGCTTGGTGTTTTTTTGCAGACATTTCAGTACCCAACTAGACAACATCAGTGCAT